>VOQJ01048020.1:32609-45534 GCA_015052665.1 Apistogramma diplotaenia | reverse complement strand
AAGAAAACAGGAGAATAGTGCAGAAAGCGGGGGGGGGGGGGGGGGGGGTTTGACCTTTAAACCCAGCCAAAAGGTTTACCTGCCTCCTCCATGAAACTCCTTGAGCTTTATGGCACTTTTGATATTTTGAATGTTTTCGCTGTCTGGAGGATGTTGAATTCTTTCCCTGAAAATTGATTTTACAAACAGTACTTAAGAAACTTCAAAAACATATGTGCTGTTGTGGTTTACAGTCTCTGTGCTTGTCAAAAAAAAAAAAACGTCCTGCACATCTGATACATCACTGTGCTTTTCTAGTAAAATCCTGCCCGCCTTTGATACTCTTGTGGGTTCAAATCGGCTTTATTTCCCTGTCCATCCATTCCAGACTGTAGCTGATGGATGATGTGACACCTCAAAGCATGCAGTATTAACTCCTTCACTTTTAGTTACCAAGCAAAGTCCTTTTTAAAGGCATTTGCTGCCACATTCAGTGAAATTAGTCACCAATTTAGTATAACACCACTCATAGTGTTTTTCACAGCATTTCATGATGTTGCCAGAAATTTGTCATCGTCTTCTAACCATGCATCACAGTTACTTTAAGATGTGGCCACTGAGGAAAGGACTTGTTCCATAACTGCTCGGTCCTGCATCATAGTTTCCTCCACAAAGTTTCAAGGGTGAAAAATGCTGTCACTCCATATTCTCTATAATCGCTCTGGTTTAAATTAAATCCTTCACATCTGATTATGACTCACACTGCACACTTGAAAATGTAACATTCCAATAAATTAAGTCTATTCAATAAATTAAGTCTATTTTGTTTTCTGCAAATGGAAATATGGCTTAGATATGCAAATATGCAAATACCGCACTTTCTATTCTTCTGTCTTTTTTCTTCTTCTTTTCAGCATGAAAAAATTATTTTTGAATGCATTTTAAATATGCAGTTGCAAGCCACATGAAGTTTGTCTTCAATTTAAATTTTCTCTGGACGAGAAAGCAACGGTACCTGGATAATCAGAGAAAACTGGCATCAAACTGCTTGACACATAAGTGCAAAACTTTCACCTGCTTAATGAAAAAAGAAGAAGAGGAAGAAAACAATCTTTTACCTGTCCAGCTGCATCCTGGCCCACAAAACGTAAGAAATAGCGCCAAGAGCGTCCTGCTTGCGGCTAAAGCCATAGTGAATGTGGCGCACTACTGCTGTGGTGCGACGCACCAGCTGGATGCAGAGGGCTGGGACACACCAGCCCTCTTCCCTCCCATCTACCGATGGGAATGTTTTATTTCGGTCTCATTTATATCGGTGAATCTGCACATAAACATAAATGTATTATTAGATGACTGTAAATTAAAACAAGTGCTTTCAAATCAAAAAATGTTGTGAAGCGGGAAAAAAAGTAGAGCGTGACCAGAGTGCTGTTTATTAATACATTAATGTCTATACCTTGATTTTTTAAAATTTTTATGATCATTCAAATATTTCAGTGGACCAGCCCTGCTCTTGTCTTTTTTAAATATACACAGTGATCTGCTAATCGTTTTGGGGGAAAAAATACTAAAATAAAATTCTGAAAATGTCTCCCTCTAGAGGGAACGGCGACAATTTCACCCAAATCTCAAAGGCTGGGTGTCAGGTACAGCGATGGAAAAACTGGGAGGAGTTGAGAAGTACTAAATTACAGCAGACCTAGGAATGCTTCATTTTTTAAAAAGGGCTATATCGAGACCTTATTTACTGTTTTAAGACAGTAATGTTATTCCCAAGCTTCCTCTATGCGATCATTTATGGGAGCTGTTCTCCATCAATCTTCTTCTGGTCCACCTCAAGATTAAACCTTTCCATGACACCATCAGCAGGTGTGAGGGAACAGAGTTGCGAGCCAAGCAAAATTCCAACACATGATGATCTAATTCGTGGAGACAAAGTTCATAATTACATCAATTTTCCGAGGAACTAATTTAACCACTAGATGGAGCAGGCTGCTGTTATCAGTGAAATGAGGCACCGAGGAAAAACACTGGAACAAGTTGTTAAATTTTGTAAAACTGAACAATTAAAATATATTATTTAATTTCCCATGTGCCCTGCACACTGAAGTCGGGAGGATTTTCTGCTCCACTGAACGGCTTTGCATCATTTCTTTTTGATGTAAGAGATAATCAGATTTCCCAGAGATCCTCTGGGTTTTGCTGGGGATCTCCTTGCCCTTTCAGTGCTATAACAGCAAATGCCCCGTAAGACCTGCAGCAGTTACAGTTCACAGTTGTATCAGTGAGTGTCTCCATAGTTGGCAGGTTAATCTGTTATCATGAAAACATCAATGCATCCATCTGCACCAGTATGGGCCCAACCAACAGTTGACCAACGGTTCCCTCTGCTGGCTAAAACTTATATCGCTACAGAAAAAAACCCTACGTCAATCATTTATACATGACTCAATTTATGAAAGAATGGCTTTGATGTGAAAGTCATTCTTCCAGAACCTTGATAGCAAAGGGTTGGACACTCTTCAACACCAGGCTTTCACCACACTTTGGTGTCATTTGCTCAGATTAAATTGTATTTTCTTTACTACTGACTTAGTCTGTCATGCATGAGCTCTCTCTCGTGCACGATTCAGTACAAACCACAATAAATATTTGAAACAAAAAATTTCTTATAGACTGTCACTCATTCACACCAGAGTGATATGTTGGCTTGCTGCTCAGACTGTACTTCAGCCCGTGTGGTCGAAAGGTGTTCTCTCTTGTTATACGCACGCCTGAGGCTGTTTATGCCAGGTACTGCCAATTATGCCAAGCGAAGAGACAAGATGTTCATAATGCAGTCGACCGTCTCTCCTTCTCCGTGATTTGCTGCTTCCACAGAGACTCACTGTCCAGTAAGGTTTATATCAGTGGGTGTTAAAACATAATAAGTGTCCCAGTTCTATCATTATCCTCTCTTTACTTTCTTTATAGTTTTTGTCATTTGTCAAATTTGTTACATTATGTTGTCAGCTGGAGGATTCTTCCACATCCAGCCCGGTTTTGTCACAGAATAAAGGGTGACATGTTGGGTGGTGCTTCGTGGGGAATCTGTGTCACCCTCGTACAAAGATGATGAATTAGTGAACTGTTCCTTTCCTGTCTGCTATTGTCTCTGTGTTTTATATAATGTTCTGAAAGAGGTGATGGGAAAAGGCGAAATAATATTCAATTTTCTGTTGTGGATAAACCTAAAAAAGTGCTTTAGTATTTTTTCATATCTTTGAGTTTACGATACATTGATGGTGTTTTGTCAGTTTTACAGTACAGTATATATATATATATTTTTTGAAACCATTCTTAACAGAGGATTTGACCCACCTCTGAAAGAAGGTGTCAAAAACTGAGAGCGCTCAGTGCTTCTCCAGGGGTGTTGAAGTCCAGAGCCATCACATTGCTGTCAGAGAAACTCCTGCTGCTACAGTACCAGCGCAACCAAAGAAACAGTGACATTTCTGAAGAAACAGCACAGAAGTTTTGGTTTTATGCAGTGAGGAACACTGCTTGAGATGAGCATTTGTAGAGTTCCTTAACTATTGTTTGCAGAGTTGCACATGTCAAAAGTTTGTTTAATATTTCAAGAACTATTGAACTGTATATTCTTAAATATTTCATGCAACAAAACAAACTCCCACACATCAAACCAAAAGTTTTCATGCAGTTGTACTCCTGTTTTTATGACACCGTCCCAATCAATTTTTTTTTGAAATTCAAAAAGTACAGATACATGGAACCCAGTGCAACCTACCCCGCAATGTTTTCTTGTACCAGATTAATATAAGCTTACCTGCCTCTTCATTAGATACACATTGCTATCACTGGGTTGGACCCTCTTCTGCCTTTAGAACTGCCTTAATTTCTTCTGGCATAGATTTAACAAGGTATTGAAAACATCCCTCAGAGAACTTGGTCCATTGTGACATCACACAGTTGCTGCAGATTTGTTGGCTGCACATCCCATCCCAAAGGTGCTCTGCTGGACTGAGATCTGATGACTGTGGAGGTTGTTTGAGTACAGTGAACTCATTGCCATGTTTAAGAAACCAGTTTGAGATTATTTGAGCTTTGTGATATTGTGGCAGTGCAGTCAGGGGGGATTGTTGTTTTAAAGTGTTGTGATGCCACCTAATGGACTTTAACCCCTAGGAAATGTAAAGATTGAATATTGTGAAGGAGAGGAGGACATAATATAAATATATATATAGAGACTGGATATAAAAGCATCCACCATTCTTGACAGAAATAGTTGATTTTGTACTACTTAACATGATGCCAGAAAGTTTTAGATCATAATCAATACAGAAAAAAGAGAGAATGTAACTTTTAAAGATTTCACTGTGTCCATAAATACAGTGAAATGGAAAGTATATAGTGATGCAGTATTAAAAATGGACTGTCTGTTGGCCCGATTGTCTCCTCAAATCGACAAACAAGAAGCAAAAGAGGGTGGGATGGACTTATTAGTAGCTGGGGGCACTAATGAAGGAAGACAAAAAAACACACCACACATCAGCTTTACACCCAGACTGCTGCACAATACAGGAAGTGTGGAGGGTGGGGGACCCACCAGCAAGGAGGCCACACTCGTCCATCCCCAGCCAAATTCAGCAACTAAACAGGAAATGGTATAACAGCACTTCCTACGGCACTCGAATAGGAAACTCGTTGGGGTCCCCAGAACAAATCAAAGCTCCCACACTAACCTACTCAAACTAGGCAACTTTGCAAGCATACAGTTCAGTGAACCATTTTAGGCGGACCACTAGAAGGAAACACTAGACAAAACAGTGGGTGCAGGTCTCAACAGCTCTATCACCAAGGCTCCGCAAGCAAGCTTCCGCAGGCAAGACAGCAGCTCTTGGAGAACAGGCAGCCTGAATGGTGGCTGCTGCAAGTTACACAATCTTAACTTCTGGCACAAAACCTGAGGGCAAGGAACTGTCAAACACCAGTGTGATAGGACACTATATCACAACTGCTGATAATTAAATGGCTGCTGGCTATTTAACTGATAATTATATGGCCAAAACGTTAAGAGCTGGCCACACTGTAGATGTTTCAAAACCTGATCCAAATCACTCGGTTTAACCTCACAAGTCACTGCCAGCCAATCATGCACCAGAGAAGGCAAAGGAATAATGACTGTGAGACGAAACTCAGTTGACTTTATGCTGAGGGAGATGCCACCTCATAATTAAATTGCAGGTGGCCCTCTCTTACATGTGCTGACCACTGCAAAGGCTGCCTGCCCTTACCAACCCTCCCCAGGGAACTGATGAGGGAGAGTTTTGCTGCACTACTAGCACACTGGAGATGGGCTCTACTAATGTAGCAGCAGGTGCCAAGGTATCAGAAGGAGGTGGCATTGATGTAGTGGGTTGCAAGGAAACTTTCAGGACCAGCAGCCATAAGTTGTCCTCACTAAGGGATCCCCACTCTGGTTCTGCAGGAACGTGTGAAGGTGGAACCCTGGAGCAGAGCGCGGGGAACCCGGACCAGCCTGTGCCTTCAACATGGATATGTTGCACCTTATCCAAGTCTCACATGACTTCTTCACTTTGAGGTGCCCTCAGCACCATGCACAACTGAACTCCATATGTCCTGGGTCTTATGCTGATCTCTGGAACTATGGCTCTGAAGGTGGACCAACTGCCCCCACATTAGTCACTGGGAGGTAAATGGTACCCTTCACAACCTGCACTACGAATGTAAGGCTAGTAACCCATCTGACAAATCTGGCTCTGGAGGCTCACAGAGCACAGACTGAGCCGAGATTCGCTCAGAGCATGTATTGGAGCTGGTGACACTGATGACTGGCCTATAAAACAGGCCCTGGGGGAAATTGAAATTTATCAGCTCGTCTTTTTACAATCTTTAACTGTGCAGTTTTCCTGTTCTTGGCTGACAGGAGTGGCACCTGGTGTGGTCTTCTGCTGTAGCCATTCAGAGATGCGCTTCTGCGTACCTTGGTTTTAACTAGTGGTTATTTGAGTTACTATTGGCTTTCTATCAGCTCAAACCAGTTTGACCACCAGCAACCATGTCTACATGCCTGAAGACATTAGTTCCTACCATGTGATTGGCTGATAAGATAAAAACCTTAAGGAGCAGGTGCAACTAATAAAGTGACTGGTGAGTGTCTATCCAGTAGATAGTATGTTTGAAACGGGTGGTAGGTGAGGAACTGTTGGACCAAAGTCAGAAAAGGACAAAGCTGACCTCACCCTCAAATTTGTCATTTTCACCCACAGCTGTACTAAGGGAACAGATGGTCTAAATGAACGTCTGGCAACATACAGGTTGTAGCATACAAAGTCTCCAAAATTAGTTTATTGTAACAACATGATTCGGTTTTTACTGCTAAGCGAAAAGCATGAAGTACAGTAAGTCTAGGTTCAGTTTTTATGTGCTTCACACGCGACCGCAATTCTCTAAATCCCAAGCCTGATCGGATTTTTTTTTTTACAATTAGAGCATCATCTCGCTGTAGTTGAAGCCCACCCCCGCCCTTCCTGCGCAACGAGCAGAGTAAAACCAAGAGCCAGCTCAGAGATGTGCGATAGACCCAGCAGCCACGGAGCACGGAGTAGGAGGAAATGTTAACTGGAGCCTGTGATTAATTCTGGTTTTGTTTCTTTCTTTTAAAGAAACGCACGCAAAGTATTCATGTTGCCCGGATAGGAAACGGGTTTTTGGGTCCACCGACTCCATCCGCAAAGAAAGGCTCACATAGAGATCATTAAACGCAGATTGCACCAAATCGATTCAAGTTTAATCTGTGTGGAGTAAAAATACTCCCCTCCCCACCAGACTGGACTAATGATGGCTCTAATGGTTCACCTGAAGACGGTCGCTCACCTGCGAGGAAAAGGTGATAGGATCGCCAAAGTTACATTCAGGGGTAAGGATGTTTTATTTTTATTTATTTTTTCGCGCCTTGCGTTGAAGCCTGTGTGTTTGGAAACCGAGTCGCGCTGTGCCCTGATTTGCGTGCTGTTATACAATGTGATGAGACCTAATCAGCCGTCCAGACTGCATAAAAAGTTGGAAAGAGAGGGAGAAAGAGTTTAGTTGCAGGCAAATATAATTTGTGTATATTAAAAAATGGGGAAATATACACTTTGAGTTTGCAAATCCTACGTGTTATTTCACTATATTTATTGACATGGTGAAATGTTTATTAATTACATTTTCTCTCTTTTTTTATGATTGTATGATCTAAAACTTTCTGTCATAATGTTAAGTGGCACGAAAACAGACTCTTTTGATATTTCTGTCGAGAATGGTGGGTGTAAACTCACAGCTTTTAAATCCAGGATCTCCTATATTTTTTTTAAGTTTACCATGTGAGAGAAAAACTGATAACATTGATTTTGCATTACTAATTTTCAGTTGTTTTATTTACTTACTTTCAGCTTACTTTAGCAATGAAGGCTAAAGATAGAGCTTTGGGTGGCTTGCATTTCAGATCTTTGAGATAATAACCAATCTGCTATAGCTCCATGGTCTTTAGAAAATGTATTTTTCTTATTCAGCTCCTACAGAGTCAGAATCACGGGCATAACCTGCACTGTCTCAGAGGAGACAAGAAGAAAAATAGTTAACATTCCAGCTGATTTATTCATATGTTGCATATGTTTATCATTTGTTTTCTTTGTGATTTGTGTGTGACTGAAATAATCTGAGTGAAACTGAGACAGGAAGGAGAGGTGGTGTGTTTTTCAGCACCCTGGACAGTGATCACTCCACTGGCAGGTGTTGAAACCCATTTGATCTCAGCATCACAAGTGGAGATCTTACAAGGCCGCCTAGTGTGTGTGTGTGTGTGTGTGTGTGTGTGTGTGTGTGTGTGTGTGTGCATTGAACTTTAGCTTTTAGTGTTGTGCTCTGTGCTGCAGTGAGAGCACCAAGGTCTGGGTATTCCACGAACCGTGTCCTCCAAGTCAGGGACAAGATCGCCCTCAACGGTCCAGCTGTCAGTGCAGTAGCTGCAGTTCATCTGTTTAAAATTTCAATAAGTTACAGCAAATCTTTCTGTGTGTGCATGTGTTTTTATTTGTATGTTTTAGAGACATACATTAGAGAGTAATTATGGGGCTCAGCTGTAGAGACAACCAGTCATCGTGATGGTTTAAGGTATTTTTGGAGTTTTTCTAAATCTATTGAATCTATTGAAAGTCAATGCACTAAGTCAATTCAAAGTTCTATGAGAAGATGAAATAAGTTTTTGTGAACATCTTCTTCTTGTACTTTCAGTTTTATTTAGAAACCTGCTCCTGTTTTGACTTTTGCATTTTTCATTAATTTAGAACTCTGTGTGAGCATTTAGGGTTTTCTATTTAAAACAAAAACAAAAACAAACAAGCAGAAATACAGCCAATCCTCTTTGTAGTTGTGGTACATATATAAGACATTCCCATAAAAGGTATGTAAATGAATTTTAGCTGCACTAGGTTCTTACGCCTATTCTGCTGCCCATTACAGTCTGTGACCTGAATAGGAATTTCTGTTGTGATCCTATATTGCATGTAAACAGATATGAAAGAAGAGCACAGTCAGTAAAGGTGGGTGAGGGTGGGTGTGAGTGTGATCAAGCATGAAACCCATCATTCACTATAGCACCTATCTTACAGTCACTTTCATCCAAAACCTGACTGCTGTAATTGCATATTCAAAATTCTCCAATTAAAGCGTTCAAGCAGATTTATTAATAGCCACTCAGCCACTGAAAGGAAATGTCATTTCCATATGTAGATCATTTCATTCTTCCTTCATTTCTCCATTCTTTCCAGTGCATTTGATTTTCATTGTCGACTTGTTTAAGCCAAATATGTTTCACACTTCCCAGCTGTGTCCTGGAATCACAGTATGCATGTCAGTCTTACATCCCCACTATCCTCCATTGCTGTGGGTTTTTGAGTCACGCTTCTCTCTACAGGCTGTCAGTGGAGTTTCCTGAGCTCTTTGAGTTTAGAACACTTCCTGTCTGGAGAGGAAGAGCTCAGACAGGAAAACAAGCACTTTGGTACTTTGTGCAGTTGTGAATCAGACCTGCAATATGTTCAGGGGGACTTTTGGACTATTTTTCATAGCAGAACACCTTCAATTTATATGATGTTAACCAACCACTTAAAGCATTCAGCCCTTATTCTGGATGTTTTTTGGGGGGTTTTGTAGCCTTGTACCTCTCTGCTTTGTGGTTTGGCACCCACATTTAGGGAGGGTCATAGACAATTTCCCTTTCTGTGGACACTGTGTGAATATATATAAACTATTTGCTATATCTTACTAACTATATATACGCTTACTACATAACGTGTTTAAGACAAATTATACAAAATGTTTTCTTGACCTTTCCTTGCTCTTGGATGTGAAGCTGAATCCACATGAATGTATGAACATGAAAAATAAAAAGCATAACATGGTATATGACAGCACACGTATAGTTCGGAATTAAACTCGTGAAAATTCTCATGTGAAAGCTACAAGTCAGTGCAATGAAGACGTCGTGTGAAATGGATTAAATCAGACTATGATGTTCTCTCTCTGGTCTAACTGTATCTAGTTGTTATTATTTGATATCAGTAACACTAAATGAAGTCAGGTCTCTTCAAAAGAGAGGCTTCAGAATGTAACAGATTTCCTGATAAGTCGTTGATGAATTCTGGTTATGTTATCTGCAGCTCTTGGCTTTATCAGAGCTCCGCACTTTGGCTGTTGTTGCCCCTCTGCACAGTAGCCTGCAGCGATACGAGCGCAGTTCAGGGCCACACTCTGTATAAGAATGGATTAAACCTTATCTTCATGCTTTAAGAAATTAATTTTCAGTTTCTGTCAGCCAAGCTGTCTTCCTCTATATTGCCACTTATCAAACGCCTCTTTAAGCTTTAGGCTCGTAACACTTCTGCTGGACTTTTTTCCCCTTGTTTTTATAACTCTGAGTCTTCCTGATTCACAGGGCGGGAACAGAGCTTCGGGCAATTTCTTGTATCCTGTGGATATTTTTTAAATTCCTTCCCTCCATGCAGCACTTTATTCTACAAACACATATTTTGTATGTTTAGTTTTAAATTACAGCACTTACTTGGCTTGTAATACCACTCATTGCCCCCTAATGCATCAGGAATAAGGCAACATTAAATCACAGTGCAGAGCTGCAAAAATATGACTAGATTAAAAAAAAGACTAGATTTCTACTCAACACTCAAGTTTTCTTACTTTAACCAGATTCCTGCAAAACTTCGGTGCCCTCTTCTTCATGCAGGTTTGAGTCTTACACTATGTTCTCCATCTTACATGTTTTTATTTTTCAGCGACCTGCTTGAGATAAGAAAAATGACGCTGTTCCTCTTCTTTCTTTCTTGCAGCTCAGGTCTGTCATTGAAGCTCTTTAACTCTTTATTTCTGACTGTCTCATCAAGGCCAAAAGCCACGCTGATTAGCAGAATGTTGTTTTACTTTGCTGTGGAGCACCTTACATAAGCATCACGTGGTCTACTTTCCTAAGCCCACATCTAGTTGGATGAAAACACTGGTATGACAGCGGTGCCGCTGTTTTCAATAATGTAGGAGGAATATTGTCTCTCTCCCTCTCTGACACTGAAGTGGTGTTTATTTAAAAAAAAATTGAAAGGTTTTGGGGATTTATAAGGTTTGAGGGAGTGTGGGAGTGAAGGCAAAGAGAGACAGGAACACTTAGAAGATGGATTATAAACTGGATTCAAATTTGTCATTTTGCATTGGTAACATTAAAACAATGAGCCTGTATGAAGCACGATGCCTCTTAAACCTGAAGGCTGTGCACTTTTGAATGTGTGAAAAGATACTTTCAGCACATATAATATCTGAAATATCAGAGCCTGGCAGAATATAGCTATTCCATTTACCCTTATTATTACAGCCAAAATAACAGGGGCTGTAATTAACATTGTAGGTCTCTGCACATGTGTGTGTGAGAGTGTGTGTCTCTTTATATTTCAGCTGATGTGCTCACAAGCGCACAAACAGACACCAACAGACCCTCATAAAGGCTCAGATGCACAAAGCAAACTATCAGAACAAAGCAGAATGCTTTGGACCATTCATAAGCATCACAAAGCAACCAGGTGAGAACAGAGCTCGGTGGAGTGAGTCAGGTTACTGTGCAGTGAAAGGTTCCTCTCCCTACATATACATAAACTCTGAGTAGACAACTGCTTCCATGGGCTTTTGACTAAACAATGCACAATCATTCTTTTGGCAATAACCATGGAAAAATACCATTTTCATTTATATTCTTTAAATTCTGCAGTCTCTGTTTGCTCGTTTCTTGGTCCGTGTTGCACAGTGAGTCATTCTATACTGTAGACATTTAATTGCCTGCATTTCTTTTCTTTCTCTGGTGACTCCACACAGCTGTTTCATATTTATGTTTATCAGGTTCTTAAAAAGTTGTTTGTCTTTTCATGGGTTTTTATAAGATATGTAGGCTAAGTTTATGTCACCAAGTAGGTTTAAGTAAATGTTGACTGACCGCTCTTTCTTGTGCTTTATGCGTGCCCTGTGTTTTGGGCTCACCCACTCAGAGTGAGATGACAGCTGCCTCAATGGCATCACTGAACGAGGTTTTAATGACTAAATTCCTCCTTATCTTTCAGGTCTGCCCTTCTACAGCCGTATAGCAGAGAACTGTGAGGAGGTGGCGCACTTCAATGAGGTCAGTGTCTCGATTTGATTTGTGATATAATAATACTTTAGTCAATAGTGGCCAATCAATGATCATCAAGAATCAGCTGATTTCACTGGCTGCAGGTTTTGCTATTGAACTAAGGTGGAAAAGTCACTAAATAATAAAAGACTTATTCTAGGTAGTGACTAAAGTAATTTCAATAGTGAAGCATTAGAGTTATAATAAGTGTCTGCAATTTTAACAGAGGGTGAATGAGCACTGTAAGATTTTACATTAGCAGGAATACAATCAGAACTCTGTATGGGATATTGGTAATTTGATGTTAATATATTCAGAAGCATTTCTCTCCAAAACGCTGAAAAAAGAGAGACTGCAAAATAAACATTTTTAAGGATGCTAACTGTTATTTGAATTAAATGATTCAGCTGAGTTATTCTTACAGTGGTCACACTGAGTGTACTAACTGTGTTCTCCAGTAAGACTTTCATCCCCGAAAGCTGCCAAATGAATGTAATGTGACAGAAATTTTGCCCTTTTTGTGCTGGGTCCATTTTTTTCTGTAACAGTCTTTTCAGAGAGCTTGACTCTATACCAGCATACAAAAGGTGGATACAAAGTGAAGCACTGCACACACACACACACACACACACACACACACACACGCTTGTAAGAAACTGCTCTAAAAACCTAAAAATAGAGGAAATGTTGTTTAGTAAAACCCCTTCCTTTGAGAACGCGGTTGAATACTGTAAATACAGATGCCTTTGAGGAAAAATGTTTAAACATTATATAAATGCACATTTATAAAGTACAGTTAAAGCTCTGTGCAAAAATCTTGAGCCACCCCCCTTTTTGCTTTATATTTTACTGGGAAAAATAGAGAAAAGGTGCAGCGTTTTATTGACAGATGTGCAAACGGTCATAGGTCAGCTGTGTGGCAGGCAGGGCAGGACCCAAGTGCAGGACATAGGAAATGGGACTTTAATGCTGAAGCTTCTGGAAAAGTAAAAAAAACAACATGAGAAATATAAAATCCCAAAGGCAAGGTAGGAAATAGTCCATAATGCATAAACCTTGCTGAACAAAAGGGAAACTACGAAGAGCGAGAGGGAGAAACACACACAGCTTACAGGGAACAGTGACGAAACAAAGAACAAGGGAAGAGGTAGACAGCATATACAACTAAACACAACACGCACAAAACAGGAGGCAGGCAGCTGGGGGCACGGGGAAAGAAAA
>VOQJ01048020.1:17453-32589 GCA_015052665.1 Apistogramma diplotaenia | reverse complement strand
GAAACAAAGAACAAGGGAAGAGGTAGACAACATATACAACTAAACACAACACGCACAAAACAGGAGGCAGGCAAAATCAAACCAAGCGTGGAAACAAGGAAACAGAAACACAGAGTGGCCATAACACATGGAGAGACAGACACGCTGAGGAAAAGAGACACCAAAGACTCCACACAAGCAGGGAGGAACACTAAAGGACAAAACACAGGGAGAACCAAGCTCTAGAAACACGGGGGAAAGTGTTTAAGACACAAACAGAGCTTCTATAATTCTGATGAGCTTGAAAGTTAATGTTTGGTATGATCACCTTTATTCTTCAACACCGCCTGAACTCTCTGAGGCAGCTTTCTTGTCATTTTCTTTGAGTAGTCTTCAGGAATACTTCACAAGCTTTTCTTTGGATTAGTTCTGTCCAGATGATCCCACACTGCTACAACAATGTTGAGGTCCAGGCTTTGGGGAGACTGTTAGTGCTCCATTGTGTGTTTTTTTCTATCCAGGTGTGCTTTTACTGCGTTGGCTGGGTGTTTGGGATCATTGTCATGCTGAGAAGTGAAGCTGCTTTCCTGATGGTATTTTAAGATGGATCATAATTCCATCAGTTTTAACAAGATCTCCAACAGGACCAAAATCATAACAGAGCCTCCATCGTGTTTTACAGATGGCTGTAGACACTCACTGTTTTACCTCTCTTCTGGCCTCTATAGTGAACATACTGACAATAACTTGAACCAAAAGCATCAAATTTGGATTAATCGCTCCTTCAGACCTGGGCCCAGTTTATGTGTAATTTGGAGTGGCTCAGACTTTTCTCCCTGTTTCCCTTCCTTAAGAATGGCTTCTTCATCAACACTTTACTTTGCTGAGTGGTAATTTAGTTTCAGTCATTTTGCGTTTAGGCTGATTGTTGTGGATGCATGATATGATTTCCAGTGTCTGTGCAACCAAGAACAGTGGAAAGGTTTCGATAGAAATGGGTCACCAAGACCACACTGCTGTAATTTCTTAATGCTCATGCAGACACTCCCAATGTGCCGGTGCTAAACTCTAGGCTGGAGGATCACGTCTTACCACCTCATTACTGTTCTGATACAAAAATCATTAACCATTTGTGAGTGGCTCTTACGTGCATGCTGCCGATGTCTCAACAAGTGGCTGCTAATCACCCTCTTCTGTTGGCTTATAGCCTGTCGAGGTTAGAGATGCGAGACAGAAGGGATTTTCACATATGCAGGACACAGAACAGAGTTGCAATTAAACTGGTCATTTCATGCGCCACTGCGTTAGTGAAGGAAAAACTGGCCCCTTAAATATCTCTTCTACCAGGCCTAGAAGCTCCTTTTATGTGTAAGTTTCTTTTGTTTCACTTTAACTCCAGTAAATTGCATTATTCCGAACAGCAGCATTGCTCTGAGTGTGCCTTTGAAAACCCAAAGGATTTTACCTGAGCCCCTCAGGTGCAGGTTGCTAAGTCTCTGATTTTGGTTGCTTTGAAATTCTTGGAAATATTCCCGATACTGTTCCTGTAAGCTCCCGCTGCACCGTGAAACCAGCATTATGATGGATTCAAATGCAGACTCATGTAAAGGAGCAGAGGTGGGGGAAAGCAAAACGAGACCAAGGCCGGGGGATCGAGAGAAGTGCAGTAGGAAATCCACACAGAGAAGAAGCCAAAGAGACAGAGCAGAGGTAGGGGATAAAGAAGAAATGAAATATGAAAAACAAACAGAAAAGCACTCAAACATATACGGTACTTCCCAGAGGAGGTTTGATATCACTTCTTTTACTCTTGTTTTGAGCTGCTGGTTTTAGAAGAGGAAAATGTTCCTCGTTTGATGGCTCATGAGCAGAGTGCTGCTTCCTTTCCTGATAACTGGACCTTTGTTTTCAGTCCAATCAGGGAAATGCTTAAATGACTGCGCAAACTTAGCCTAGTCACACAGGCACACCCACACACACATACACAATCACACACACAATCACAGACACACAAAGTATACATGCAGAAGCATATTGTTTTTGTATCAGAAATAAGAAAAATAACAAATGAATCCCAAAATATCTTCGACTCTGAGTGTTATTCTGGAGACTGTACTGTAGTACAGTAACTGATCTGAACTAAGTGGCTTCGGGTGGAAATGTGATTTCTTGTGACAACCAATCCCAATTCTCACATCTCAGCCTTGCAGAGCTGGGGAGGTAGTTAGTGTCACTCAGCATCAATAACGTGATCAGACTTTCTTTAGGATGACTCGCACTTACAGTCGTTTGAATGTGTGCTTGTGTGAAAATGTGGGCGTGTTGTATTTCTTCTGGTGGCCAGTCGTGCATTTTCCCCTAACATCGTTGTCTTCTTCATCCTCAGCGGTGAAACATTTGCATGGCTCAGTGGGCTCTGTCCAGCCCCTGGAGTTAAGGGCCATTAGCATAGAGCTGTGTGGCTTGTTCCTGGCCCATGCATAACGAAAGATGCCTTTGAACTAGTATGCGGATGGACTGGATGGGGAATTCATTATTCATTATATGGTGGGGCTTTTAGCTGCAGAGCACCAGGGCTTCCCCCTGATTAGTTAGACACAAGCAGAGCAAAGTACAGTGAGTCCTGAGTGAACTCTACATGGCCACAGATTTCAATTTTGGACCTGCAGATTTACCTATTTTATGTTTTAAAACAAGATGTCAAGAGGTTTGAACCGTGCAGACAAAGCATGTTAATTATCAGGCAAACATCAGAAGGGAAGTAGAAGATTCATTCAGCAGCAGCTTCCAGTCACTTCCAGCTGCTAAGAGGCATTGTCCCATTGTCATTTTTTTTTAAAAGTTTGCTGAAATGGTAGCTACCATCATTTAGTTTCAGCTGTTAATTTTGTGCCATTACTTCTCCACTGAAATCCTGGTCAGCCTGACCATTTCTTTGAATTTATTGGCATGTTGTGGCCCATGAAAATGAGTAGAAGAAGACCACAGTGAGCTCATTTCCAAACCACTTCCTACTGCTCACAGATAATCACGTTTGGGAAGCCAGTATTCAAGGAAGGCCTGTCTGTTATAGGAGAGTATACTGTATCGCTGTCAGGGTGAGGTTTTTAAACTAATATAAGCTTTACCAAGTTCTTATTCAGTAAGTCACCTGAGAATAAAAGACTCTTAAAACACAAGTTAAAGCATTCGGCGTGATCCACCTCTAAAGATCGTATTTCAGGGCTGTTTCACCAGCATGGAGAAGAAGCAGTTTCTCTAGGAGCAGACACAAGCTGGAATACTGCTGATCTAAAAATAGATTATAAACTTCACCAGTTTTTAAGATTCAGTGCTGCTCCAGGGAGGTACTTTCCCAACTCTCAGTATACTGAATAAATGATGACCAGAGCATTTTCTTTGCTGGTGTAGAGCTGGAGGGAAGCTCAAAGCAGACTTTTGAGCACTTAAAATAAAGAAAATAGAATGTATAGGTACAAATTACAGTGTAGAAGCTAATTCTAAGGCTTTGTTTTGAGTGTGATTAATGCATTACATTATTTATTCATACTGGCTTTGTATGTGTGAATTAAACTACTGGATTAAAGAAGTGTATGTCTACACAGAGACACAAAGCTTTGCTAAAACTAGGTCATGGTCAAAGGTCAGACCTCAACCTGACTGAAATGCTATGACAAAATCTTTAGAGAGCTGTACATAAACAAGCTTGTTTTAGAGAAGAGTTGGTCAAAATACCTCTGCAGTGATGCGTAATAAAGTCATACAGGTTCAGGTTTTTGCTGCTAAATGTGGTTCTGCAAGCTGTAGAATCATGACACCTGAGCTTTTACAGGACTGCATAGTGTCTGTTCAGCCTTTAGGAGAAGAAGGATATATGGTCACTCGTTTTCTTATACTGTTTATATAACGGCGCTTATGTGCATCAGCTTGTAACTTCTTTCCTTTAAGTAGTTTCTCTCGGGAGGGACAAGATGCCTCCATAAACACAAACGGAAATCAAGGAGGCAAAGTAAAGTCGCACAAAGCACGCTGCCTGAACAATTGGTGTATTTTCTAGAAGTGCTAACCTCATAGAAAACTATTTTCTATTGCACTTACTGTGTGTCTGAGCAATAATTTTCTCGAGGTAGCTTATTTAGACAACATCGAGAACAGAGGCTACTTTCAGCTGCTTATTTATTCACAGGGGAGCTTGTTGAATAAGAAGTCTGATTTGCACAGCTACCCTCCACAAGTCAAACATGCAGAGGTTAGCTTTGCATATTTGATTTAGCAGTTTTTACACTAGACGTCCTTCCTGATGCAACCCCCAAGGGATTATGTCTCCTTCCAGGCCGACACAGCGATCTTTTACTATGGAGCCACTGTACACACACACACACACATATATACATATATCACTGGAAAGAGAGCTAGAAGTGCATAATAATGTTTTAACAATACCCGTGTCCCAGACGTGTCCCCTGTAATTATTACAGATGATAATTTCTTTCCCAGATTGGGAATGCTGTTCTGCAATTTGTTGCATAACATATTTGGCTTAATGTGCACTGAGTGAGCACAGAATAAAGTTTCTTTTGTTGAAAAGAACAAAAAAAAATTGCATCTCAGCAAAAAGAAAGTTTTTACTAGAGGCGTGAGTGCTATCTCTCCAGTACAAGAGCATCTATTTTTAAGGAGCTGTGAAGTCCTTTACTTGACAAGTGCGTGGTCAGTTATTTCTGCACCATCTGGTTTCCAGCAGCAGAAACCAGGGATCCATGAGCAGTTCTGTCAGTCCAGCTTGAAAACAAAATAAGACTTCACTGCATTAACAGGGTAAAATGATCTTAGATGTCTGCAAACTTGTTCAATTTCAAGAGAAAATGAAGAGTTGAAGTAAAATTGAGCAAAACATGTCTCTCTTCGAAATAGTAACATTTCCAGTAACAGGGTAAAGTCAGTAATATTTAAGGCAGAAAACAGCATGAGGCATATTTTCAGCCTACCAGAATCACTGATAAATATGCAGACATTCTGGTTGAATGAACTATTCTGACGGAATTAATGTCAACATGTTTACATCCATGGCATTTTATTTGACACATGCTATAAATTAGACTGAGATCAATGTAGAAACATTGAAGCATGCAGGGAAAGTGACACATGAGCTGTGGTGGAAGTGAAAACTGGGAGTGACGGTTGAATTGGAAAAAGTAAATTGAGCCTGGGCTGGTGGTGATGAGGAGTGCAGGTGAGCAGAGCCCTGTCAGTGATTTCAACAAGGTCGAGTATCTCAGCAGAACCAGCTTATCAGAGATGCTGTTTCATCAGCATGGACACACACACACACACACGCACACACACTGCTCAAGAATTCAAGGATTTTTATTGTCATCACAAGGATTCATGTGAGGTGAAATGAAATTTTACAGTCATATCTGATTAAAAGCCTACAAGAATGAGAACACACAAACAATCCAATATATATATTTTTTCATGTTTTTGACCGTTTAGCTGGGAGCAGCAGAGACTACAGAGCACCACCAGAGTTCAACAATCTTACAGCCTTTGTAAGAAGCTGTTTCTCAGTCTGGTGGTTCTGCTCTTAATGCTCTGCATCCCAGTGTGTTTGTAGAATACGTTTCTGTCCCTCCAGAAATCCAAAATCATCCCCTCTGTTTTCTTGGCATCGATGCAGAGGTTGTTATCGCCGCACCAGTTCTCCACTCACTTCACCTTCTTTCATGTCACCACGACAAATGTTTCTGAATGTCAGCCAGGCCAGGAGCTTTGAAGAAAAGGCTGTAATTTGTTTTATGAACCTAACCAATTAGTTTTGTTGCCTAAACCTAACCAAGGAGTGACTGTAAATTAAATAGCAAAAGTTGCTCAATACAGCAATTTTGCATCATAAGAATTTTGCAATTTTTGATTTTCTTGTTACCCTGGCTCAATTTGCACTGAAGACAACAATATAACATGCAAGAATACCAGACATCATCACAACACAAGCAATGTCAATACCTGATGAAAATCTGCAGATTGGCATCATCCTGTGTGCTGGATATTCCTCCTACTGGCTGGAGAATGTTCCACAATGATAACACTTTTATTTGATTAAAAGAAATCAAATTCACATTGGACAGGAAAGAAAGAAGGACGATGCTAAAAGAAGCTGAACGCTGATATGTGATGGTAGCCCCTTGAGACCGACAGGGGCGCCGGCACCCCCAGCTGATAGCTGCTTTTAAATTCCCATAACCACATACGATAGAGCAATAATTGTTTTTGCATTTAAAAACCAGAGGATTTACACTTACATATCATGCATTCACCATGTTCCAGGGCTGTATCCTTCCTCTAACGGGATCACAAAAATCACGTAGCAAACTCTAACAGCAAAACATATTCCATGCACTTCATCATGTGCATTAGCATGTGCAGCTATTGCATTTCTGTGACTAGCATAATAATTAGATACAGAAAACGGTTTACAGTTTCGTTGTAGGTTAGTGCACTTTGTAGCTACCTTATGTAGTTGCTATTTACCTTAATACATATAATTGCAATCAGGGTTCTGACAGTACAGCATGTATGCATGTAAAGATACGGTCTGGTGGACTTTTTGTGTTACAGGTATTAAGGGTTTACTGTGTGTAGGTGCGTGAAGTTCTAGCCTTCAGTAATATGCTCATGCAGAGGTGGACTCACACAGGCACATCAGGAGATGATCAATACCGCAGCACATGAATGCAGCTGGTGCATATGTAGCCTGTTGGCAATGCAGCTATAATGAGAAGGTGCCTTCTTTCAGCAGTCTGTGCTTAGCTTTTTAATCCTTTAAGAATAAAGCTTGTAGAATCAAAGTTTTGAGGGCTGCAACATCATTAGATCACAACAAGCCTGTAAAGTTTGAACTAACACTACAAGCTGCATGAAAAATATTCCTTCTGTGAGCGCAACATACGTCTCCTAATCTTTGTCGTGATTGAGTTTAAAAGAAGATATTTTTCATAATTAATAATGGAGGTGTTTTCATTTTCTGTGTCCGTGGCAACGGTCATGAGGTATAAAAGGACGCTGAGCAGGGGGAAACTGAGGTCATCCATCTGTTAGCCACAATGCTAGTGCGTGGGATCACAGCAGTAATAATTTTTCCTCAGCTGCACATTTAGCCCCTCTGATAAGGTGCTGTGGTCTGAAGGCTTGTGGTTAGTGACATCAGACCTGTCACTTTTAATGAGCGGCCTCGCTCCGCCAATTAGGCGTTATACAACACACAGGGTTGGACGTGGGAGTCTGGGAATAGTAGAAGTGTAGTATTCAGGCAAGTTCAGAAAAGAATGGAGTGGATCTAAAATAAGACCAGTGTTAAAATATGCAGTGGTTGCATCTTTAATTACTGTTGCACATTTCCTTATTCACACAATCAGTGATGCATTTTGATAAAAGAAGCCAGCCTGAATGAAAGAGTAGGTGCACTGCAGCAGTTACATCAGGCACGGTGACTACTGACACTTGAAGGTCAAAAGGCTGTTTATAACTTCTCTTAGTAGGAAGTGTTAAGAATAAATTGAGTGATGGCTATGCTCTCTTCAAATTGATTTAGACTCCTGAGCTGAATTTCTGTTGAATCTATGATGTAAGTAGCCGGCAATCTCCCTCCAGGAATTGAACATTTGTTATATTGAGGCTTTGACTGCTATTCTCTCACTGAGCCATTCAAAAAGTACTGTAGAACAGTAGCAGGAAATGCTTAGGAGGAATCAGTAGGACTCAACATCAAATGTGAGCCAGCAATTGTACCACGTGATTCTAGCTAGAATAGCTAAAATAAATTAAGCCATCTTTATTATTACTATTTTTAGCAAGACAAATGTATGACAGGCACCTGTGCAAAATGTGTTGTTGTAATGGACTGTTTAGGGACTGCCACTGATATTGCCCTGAGTCACTGTCAGCAGCAACAGCATCATTCATTTGTGCATGTGCCCCACAATGGCAAACGCCTCTGGCAACAGTAGAGTAAATAAGGAAGATGCACAGAGTTGGAGAATTTATGATGAGCTATTTTTTTTTGCCGGTCCATGAAAGTCAGTTCAATTAGATAAGAATACCAGGGGCACAAATGACAATCTTTAGGCTATTTCAGAAGGTTTGGTCCCCGTTACTAATAGGAGTTTACCATTAGTAATGAACAAGATGCTTTTTTAATCATAAAACATTTCATATACTGCAGGTCAAGAAAGAAGAAAACATTCCCAAAGACAGTGCTTTTTTTGTTCCAGTGCAGAAAGTATTGATTTTGTCACCAGTGTATGATTATGATCACATGGTCCATCGGCTTTTCCTCTGAAGGTCATATCAAACTCTTAAGAATAGGCTACCATCTGCTAGATATTTGCCAAGATGCTCACTTTATCTTAACTATGGTGCCTCTTTTTTCTCTGTCAAAAAAAAAAACTTCACTAAAACTGCAGTTTTTAAAGTTACCATCAACTTCATTAAGTACAGTATTGATCACACAGCAGCAACTCAGTGCATGTAAGTATACAGGCACGGTCAAGACAACTGAAACTCAAACCAAAGGTGATTTAAGTGGCTTTGAATGTGGCAAACAGGCTTGTCCGAGTATTTCAGAAACTGCTGATTTACTGGGATTTTCCCACACATCCATCTTTAGAGATTACAGATAAAAGATCCAATAAGTGGTCATTCTCTGGGTGAAAATGTCCTGTTGATGGCAGAGGTCAGAGAGCAATGGCCAGACTGCCTCAGTCTGATTGGAAGGCTACAAATATTGGACAACAGAGGATGGGAAATGTTGCCTGGTCTGCCGTGGCGTTCAGATAGAAGGGCCAGAGTGTGGCCTAAACAGCATGAAAGCTTGGATCCATCCTGCATTATATCAATTGCTCAGATCACTGGTGGTAGTGTAAAGGTGTGGGGGATATTTTCCTGGCACACTTTGGACCAGTTGAGCATCATTTAAACACCACAGCCTGCCTGAGAATTGTTGCCTGTCCCTTTGTGACCACAGCGTCCAGCAGGTTAATGCATCATGTCACTAAACTCAGATCATCACAAATTAGTTTTTTGTATTCAAATGACCTCCAGAATTAATGAAGTAATGAGGATGTGGGGTAACGGGAGATTTGTGTCATGGATGTGCAGCCGATGAATCTGCAGCAGCTGTGTGATGCAATCACCTCAGTCAGGACCAAAATTTCTGAGGAATGTTTCCAGCTCCTTGTTGAATCTGTGCCATAATGAATCAAGGGGGTGCTGACAACCCGGTATTAGTAAGGCGTAGGCTTTACAGTAGTTACATTAGAGCTTTACTGTGGTAACAATGACGAAAGCAAAACAGACATACTGAGTCTGATGCCTTTATCTATTCAGTAGGTTGTATTCTTCTAAATGTGTTTCATTTTTAATCATGTTGCTCTGAGTATAAATATACAGAGCTAAGTAACATATGCAGGCAATCTACCAAACAGGGAGAAGCACAAAAAGAGAATCATTTCTTTCTTTCTTTCTTTCTTTCTTTCTTTCTTTCTTTCTTTCTTTCTTTCTTTCTTTCTTTCTTTCTTTCTAACTAATATCAAAATATTTATTTTAACCTTGATTTTTGCTTACCCAATATTTCATGACAAAAAAAGCACGGAAAGGCTAATGGGAAACTGCTAAAATTAACAATTGTGGATGCTGTGAAGCTTAATGTTGTGTAGCACAATCGGAAATCGCTTTTTTCTGATAAGTCTCTGGTGAAAGTCACTAAATCTTTCCACATCACCACCTATTGCACTGTCTGCTCTCATTTTATTCATTAGCACTGTGCAGGTTTGTAAACCACTGTAGGCACTTTGTCCGTCACGGTGGCTACCAAAGCCTTAGGCAACATAAACGGCTTAAGCTTTCTTGCTGTGGATTCCTGTTTGTCTGCTATTTCAGCGATAAGTTGCTCTGAATATTATAGCAGAGCAACACAACAGACATGATAGACATAACAATGCTATAAACAGAAGCTTAAAGGTGATGCCTGTAAAAAATGTTAGAAAAAGGGAAGTGTTTACAAGTACTTAGATATATAATACATGTGTTTGTATTGTGTATGCATTCACTGATTAAAATTTGTGGTTCTCTGAGTCTTGGGAAATTAATATGGCTGCTCAATCTCCCTGGTGTTGTATAAACAATACCTAATCACATTGTGGTGTGTATCATTTGAGCTGAAGAGTGTGTTATCCACTGGTATGTGTATATTCCTCCATTAGCTGTGTGTGCTGTCATTTGTGCACCATTAACACCATGCTGGGGCCTCCTTTTCTCACTCTCAGCTGTTCAAATATACCAGAGGAGATTTAGGAATAAATGAGATGTGGTGCAGATGTATTAGCCATCACCTCAGACTATGACTGTCACTTTAGGATGCTTTCAAGCTGTGAGGGTGGGGAGGGACAAAAAAAAGAGGCAGTGATACTAGCGTCTTCTGGGTGAAATCTTTGGAGGAGAAAACACAGGCTGCAGAATCTAAAGGAAGAGTATACACGGACTGATAGTAATGCACACATACACGCATGGCCACAGATCCTTGAAGGCAGTTTTAACAGTACCAGGTGGAAACCACAGGATTCGCTAATGGAACGGTCTTGATGGATCTCTTGTCTGACAGCCTGCAGTGTTCTCCTGAGTGAGAGGCCCGTATCAGCAGGGGGTGAATGAGTTTTAAATCACCTGTGCAACTTTATCCCTCTGCCCTCGTATGGTCTCTTTCCCATGATATTGCGCAGTAAGAGGCTCAGAGGTGATTTACTGAATGTGAATTAAAACCTGAATGCATCATGGGTCTAACCTTTGCAAATACCTGTTTCTTTTCTCGTCTCACCCTGACATAGTTAATCAGCACAGGCGACCTGAGCAATACATCACTGTCATACTTTATTAATGTACATGTTAGCATTTGTAATGGAGGCTGTAAATAGAAAGTGTTTAGTTGCTTTTATCACATCTACCATGATATTGTTATAATGCTAACTACTAAGGGTTTTATAATTCTCAAGTCTAGAGCCAGTCCCTTTAGTATGGGTTTTAATTAATGTAGGTACTTCCAATGTAAAGTCAGAAGGGAGTTTTTGGAAACACTTCCTCACTGAGGTTAGCGCTAACTAGGGCACTCACATACCTCGCCCATCCCAAATTTTATATGAGCTGATACTACACTATCTTAGTTATCCTGCTAATGGACAGACAAATAGACAAAAGTGACTGAAAACATAACCATCCTCATTCATCCAGTAAAGACAAATGATTTAAAATAAGCTTCACTATTTTGAAGTTTTTTTTGTTTTTGTTTTTTTGCCAGCGATACATCAATTGAAATATACTGAAACTGTTATTCAGCTCTAAATAATGTAAAATGCTAATGAAGGGTTAGCTCTTGGAGCTATTCTCACACTTGGGTTTTTTTTTCACAAGCATAGCAAATACATTTTGAATTTTTTTTTTCATTTTTGCTTAGCTCCTGCTTTTTCTTGCTTCGACTCATGCAAAAAAGAAGTTATCAATAAGCTTGGTTAGTGCAATATAACCTGGAGATGTTTAGAGTGATGAATAAAACATTCAAAGTAAACGTATTCCCTCCAGAACAGTGCTTCTATAGCTGGTTTGATTCCTAGAAAAACCCAAGGATACTGCAGAGTAAGGGATGTATGCTGACATGGGGGTTTGAATGTAGTTCTGGACTCTTGGAAACACTAGCGGAGAGATGCTACACACTGCCTACCTCCAGGAGGTGCTATGATGAAGTGTAATGATCAGTTGTGAGGCAGAGCTGTGTGTCTTGGAAATGTGATTTGATGATGGGTTCCAATATGCTAAAGTTGTTGAACTTTAGCATATTGGAACTTCAGTCGACTGACTCAAGTCCAGCAGCAGGACTTCAGTCCTGACTCAACTTGCTTCATAAGAAGTAGGAGTTTATGCAAGTTCCACTGCTTTCAACAACTCTTCCTGCCTTGATGTATCTGAAGGCCTGTGAAGGGTGTTACTTTGGTCCAACCACAGCTGCACCTCCAAAACTTGGGTCCTGTGTCTATGGTTGGCATCTTGGGTGCAGTGTTGGTCCTTGTATTTTTTTCCCATGATTCGTTTCTAGGTCAGTAACCATGTCATCAATCAGAGCAGAGGTGGGAAATAATGAAACACTAATGGTATTATCACATACAAAGAGATCAAAGAGCCAAAAACAGGTAACTTATTCATCAGTGTGTTAAAGGGGCCCAGAAGAATCCACAATGGTGTTTTTGGTGCAAATGTCCATAAACTGTGGTTGCAGTATGTCAGTATCTAGCTAGCGCTTCAGAAGAGGCACAAGTATAAAGGGAGTAGTCTCGGGGGCTTGAAAAAGTGCGACTGGACTTCTTTTTTTGTTTCTCAAATACTTTTTCAAGCTCCAGAGACTACTGTGACCTGGATGGCTGAGAACCTACACAGATATAAAGGGAGGAATGTGTTGTAGAGGGTAATTTCAAATGCAATGTTTCGAAGAGCTCAGCAAATATCAGCAAACACACAAACTATTTCTGTGCAGTTTGACACAGTGTGTCTGCAAGCCAAAGGCTAAAGTCCAAGGGAGAGAAAAGAATGAGAGAGAACATAATTTCTTTACAGTGTTTCTTCAGCTCATTGAGGTTTATGGGCATGCCTTTATGCACAGTCCTCTTAAGATCTGGGCACAGCATTTCAATCAGGTTGAGGTCTGGACTTTGATTGAGTGATAGTAACACACTGATTTTTTTTTCAGCCATTCTGTTGTAGCTTTGCTGCTGTCCTTGGGATCATGGTCCTGTTGCATGATACAGTTTTGGCTAAGCTTTAGCTGCCAGACAGATGACCTTACATTGGATGCTCAAATACTGGTCTATAAAGGAAGTCATGGTCAACTCAATTCTGTGCACTATCACTAACATCTCCACTTTGGTCTCATATGTCCAAAGTACTTTGTAACAAAAGTCTTGTGTTTTTTTCAGATAGAACAACAGGATGGTTTCGGTTGTCAGTGTGAAAATAACGAACATGTGAAATTATATAATAATGTGTTGAGCTGGGTCGCGCAGCCTTGTCTTTTCTCATGCGTGTGGAGGATAAGCGAGATATGACTCCACTTCTCTTTAGCCTCCAGGCATGTTTATTGAACATAAAAGGCTTCATGAAGCACATCTCCTCCCGTATGAACTTCACGGGTGAAGAAGACACTATCACAAGAACGTAATGATGTCACAGTTTGACGTACCATAGTGACGACCAGAATTCTCCAGTTACTGTAACAAATGAGTAAGGCCGTCATCAAAATAAACTAATAAGTATAAGTCGCTCCGGAGTGTTAGTCACACCCCCGCCAATCTATGAAAAAAACTGCGCCTTATAGTCCGGAAAATACGGTACTTAGTTTTCACAGGACTGTGTGTAGTCCTGTGAAAACTTTCTTTTTCACAAAACTGATTGTAGCTGGCACATAGTACTTAGTGCTAAGAGTTTTAAAATACAATTTCAGTTACCAGAACTGAAGTGCAACCTTCTTGAATAGTTTGTAGCTCACAGTAGTTTATAGTGTTCACCAGACAGTTCTGTTAAAGTGCTCCAAAACAAAAAGTCCAGTTCAGCAGTAGAATGAGCAGATGTGAGACCTAGCAGGCAGCTACTACAGATTGCACTTTATAATGTCAGCACATCTGTCAAGCAAGTATCCAAATGGATGAGTTAAAAAAAAACACCCACTGTACAGTTTCTATGATAGCTGAAATGATGCCTTGAGGCGAAAACTTTGTACCTGTCTGTTAACATGCTGTTTGGTTTTTAAAAAAGGAGTCTACAGGAACTAACCCGCAACCTCAAGCAGCCTTTAAATGAACTGCAGTTTTTGCCTTGGCTGCACTTTTAAGTCTGTGATGTTACTGCTCAGGCAAAAAAAGTAATTTAATCACACTGAACATAACAGGAACTGTCCCTATGTATGTCTATAATCTGTTGCATTAACATTTAATCCCAATAATTAATGCTGAATGGAACCATTAGCAGCAACCTGACCATTTTTTAACCTTTCACATTCTGTCTCTGTTTCAGACATTTCGATGGCCCATTGCCAGCAGACTGGATGGAAACGAAATGCTAGAGATCCAAGTGTACAATTACAGTAAAGTCTTCACCAACAGGTACAGCATGCTGCTGTATACAAATCCAAGCACCCCAGCACTCCATTTCAGAGAAAACTATTATTTACCTTCCTGCCTTTCTATTGCAGCCTGTGCCCGACTCAAACTGACACGTTCCTAACCTAATGAAGGAAACACTTCAATTTCCAGGAGTAAATTGGCTCAACTGTATGTGTAACAGACTGCAATAGTCAGAGCTGAGTAAGCATCACACCAGAATGTAGGTAGAGGTAATGAAACAGCATTAGAGTCACAGTAATGAGCATATTTGTCATTTCACATTTTCCAAACATTCATATCATAAAAATCCCACAGGATCCTGATAACTGATGATCCAGCTGGAATCTCACTTTGAGTATCATTACCTTTAATGACTTGTAGACTGATTTAAATATTCACAATTCAGACAAATGGTTTATTTTTGAAAATATGTGTCACAGCTATGTAATGTGTTTTTTTCTGACAATTTCCAACCTTAGGAACACATTACTATGAGATTCATTTGACCTGAATCATAGGTGCAGCATGACACTAATACCTTATAATGCTTTATCTACAAAGAAGGCATACAGTAGAAAACCTTATTTGTCTGTCACCATCTCACACTTGTCCAAAGAAACACGTCCTATTTCATCAATCTAGCTGTCTAACTAGCCATGCAACTGCTCTTGTATTCCTTTTGCATTAGTATTTTTTAGGTCTCAGGTATATACTTGACCTATACTTGACCTGTTGATGCTCATACATGTGGAGATTGTGTGATGCCTTTTGAGAGCTGCCAAAATGCAGGTTGCCTGAATGCATCCTGTATAGACAGAAATAGAGCAGAAGATACTGCTGCACTCCTACTGTGTTGGGTCTGTTATTCTTCCTGCAACGACAAGTTGTAAAAATCACTTGCGTAAGGCTATGTGTGGAAACTGGCTTAAGTCACCCCCCCCCCCCCCCACCCACCCCCCCAC
>VOQJ01048020.1:0-17433 GCA_015052665.1 Apistogramma diplotaenia | reverse complement strand
GAAAAGCATGTTTTAAAAAAACCCTTGGGAAAGGCTTTTGGTGGAAACTGGCTTAATCCCCCCCCCCCCCCCCACACACACACACACTATGCACTAGATTTAATGTCCAGGTCTGAAAAGCAGTGGGCTGGTTGTGCCAAGAAGCCAGTCCATCCATGAGTCAAATTATTACTGCTGCCCAACTTCTTACAGTGGACTGATTGATATGTGTGTCTAATGTAGTTCAGAATGAGGAAACATTAACCCCCTCCCTCCCCCCACAAAAGATAACAAAACACACTCATGTTTACTTGTTTCTGTGTGTGTGCATAACCGTTTATTTGTGCATGTGTCGCTATGTGTAGCGCCACCTCAATATTTTTATCTGGTTAGCCTTATCACGTCTGTACGAATTTAGCTGCATGCTAGTGTGCGTAATACAGAGCTAAATGCTAGTGACAGGTGTGCAGACAGATGCTAGATCAGTTCTACGTTAAGTTAGTTTTTAACTGTCAGCAAGATTTCTTTCATGCCATTGTGTGGAAGAGTGACGTAGAAATAAACACATTTTCACATGCACGCATTTAATTTAGGATCAATGAGTTTAGGAAAGTTTTTGCTGGCATGCATGGCATTAAACATTTTCCTTATGTGTTTATGGTCTCAGGACCAATTTGAAGTCTTCTGCAATATAACGTAGATTTCATTTTGTGAATTATGGTCCCATTTGCAATGAAATAGATGACAACTCAGTGTCTACTTCAGAGCAGGGCTGGGCTATTAATTTCTCTAGGGGGCTGCACCAAGATGCTAAATTCACTTCTGCTCAACATTTAATTTGCTCAACTTATTGGTGCAGCTCTCCACAACAGTCTGTTTCTCATGGGTAAATGAATTATCCACTCCTGCTTTAGGAGTGGATAATAACCTTGTGGTTGATAAGCCACCACAGCTTAGGAATGCAGCGTCTTTAGCTTCTCGGTCAGATCTTCGCTTTGTTCATTCAGTGTTTGGTTGTGGTAAGAGACACTCTTAGCAGCTGGTCATTCAAGTTTTCTGGTAATTTGATTTCTAAAATTAGCTTTCCAATTCACAGGGAATAACTGATATAACTCGCTAACCAAGCTAGCTACTCACCTAAAGCCTCCTATCCAAAATGGATGTATTTGTATTTTATATGTTAAGTACCAAATATGTGCAGTTTAACTGGTTAATTTATGATGGCTAAATTAATAATAACCTGGGCAGCAATAGCAATAGCAACATTATCATTTGGCTACAAAGGTTTTGCAGACTGCTAACCATGTGATTTAACTGGTATGCCATCTTGTATGCCCTTCCCTGAGCCTGGTTCAGCTGGAGGGTTCTTCCTGTTACAGGACGTTTTTTCTTCCCACTGTCGTCAAGTGCTTGCTTACTCATAGGGGTTTGTTTGGATTATTGGGTTTTCGCTGTAATTATTATAGGGCCTTTACAATATCAAGCCCCTTGAGGTGACTGGCGCTATGTAAATAAGATAAACTGAACTGAATTTAATATGCTCTTGTAAGACACAAGTACATGCGCATAACCTGACACACATTTAAACAGATAAATAATTAATTGTGAGTCACAGGTTTTGTTGTTCTCACACCTGTTCCACATGTCCACGGGCTACTTAATTACCAGGGTATTTGATCTACTTCATCACTGTTTATACCAACACACTTCAGGGCCAGTGTGTTACACACTGCCACCACAAATGTGATCACATTACTGAAACACAAAGAAAGGGCAGTGATGTGTAAGCCCTCTTTGCTGTAATGACATATAGACCGTGTTTTATTTGTTTCCCCCATGTGCCTTAGAGATTTGCTTTCATATTCTGCCCATCATGAGGTACACTGTGTGGGAGTTATTGAGCAGTGAACAGTGACATGAGGTTATATGATAGCATATTCACTGCTGTGAACCTGAGGCCACGTCTGTGGTGTCACAATGTGTAGAGTAGGAGTGAGAGAGAACCCAAATGTAGGATGCATGAGAAAGCAAGACTTTAATATCAACAATAAACAGAAATACCAAAGGTTAAACAAACAGTGATCCAGAAGCACAAGGCAGCAAAACCCAAAGAAAACTAACTTCATACTTTCAGCTGCTCCCTCCTGCCCAGGACCCATAGTTTGCTAGGAAAAATATAGGAAGTGAAGCTGTGAAGAGTGCAACACAAACTGGAAACAGAGACAATTTGCCTTCAAAGTAAAAGCTCTGCCTTTTGAAATTGACTTCAGCTGTTACTTTTAAGACAAACATTTTCTGTTTCCAATTTGCATTGGACTTCTTTCTCTTTTTTTAACTGCTGCTCAGTGGTTAGGTAGCAAGTGTACAGTATGTAGACAAATTGGTGTTTTCATATTGTGGTTTTAATGCAGTGTGCAAGCAGCCAAAGAAATCACAAGGAGGTTTTTGGTGTAGCACCCTCTTAGTGACAAATTTCACCATGCAACAGCCAGCAAACTCCAGCATTCTCCAACCAGTCAGGGAATACACATTTTCCCTCTGCCAGTGTGATCAAGGCCCAAATCAAGAATGTGTTTTGATTCAGATCATGAACATCCAAAATCAGAATCAAAAATTAGAGTTATTTCCAAGTAAAAGTCTATCCATCATTTAAAATGACTACAGCTCAAGTGGTTCTCCTCTGGAGGTTTATGTCCCTGGCTATAAAATGTTATCAGTCCTTCTGGTCTGTAGTAGTCTTTATCAGTGTAGTCCTCGTAATTCACCTGACTGAAGTGAGGAGTGTCTGTTTTCTCCAGCAAAACAGTTAAGCCTGGCTTAGCTTTTGCTTTTGCTGCAGTGCAATGTTGTGCAGTAAGGCTCTGCAGCAAAAATCAAACTCAGGACAGGTGTGTAATTGTGTGTGTGTGTGTGTGTGTGTGTATAAATGTATTAGCTATAAAATATGCATTCCTCACCAATTATTTTATCTTTGAGCACCTTCAAATAACTTTCCATAAACTTGACTGTATTATAATTAATGTCACTATTGCGAAATGAAAGTTGTTTACCATAATAGGGAATTTTCTCCACATCCCCCTCCCCTTAAAGCATCTTTAAACCTGTAATGCTGAATCTTTTCTTCACATCTTCTCTCTACTTTTGAATAATTTTACATAAAGCAATCAGTCAAAACAAATACATTTTCTAATAAGTGTTTGCTTTGTCCTGCAATGGAATGCGTCTGTTATGAAGCTGTAAGAGTGCTCAGCGTGTAAGCATCACAGCAGTAAGAGGAACGAAGCCGCACCGCCACACTCAGATTGCCATGACATGCTGATGGGCAGTAAAGCAAGACTTAATAGCTTTTTCTATCATTTGCGGTTTAAAAAAAAAATCTGCTATGCTCGTCTGCGTACATGAAAAGGAGACACAGTGTTGATTGCATCTCCATGAATCAATAGATATTTATCTTTGAACAATCCAGTGATGTGTTCAGTGAATCTTCTCACATTTATATTAGTGGGAGCAGAGTGCTTGGCAGAGACGATCCAGCAGCTCATGAGGGCTGAATCACACATGCCTCACAGCTGTAATGTGTCCATTTCATACAGTACTATCCTCCAGCTCTACCTGCTGCTGCGGTGGCTTAAAGCATCCTTGCGAATAGCTTTGTCTGACTTGGAATTTCTTTTTTTTTTTTTTTTACTTTTCAAAGTTGAGCTCACTGCTTCTCAAGGACACCTGAGCCAGAATTTTGGCTATAGTCACACCTTAATTTTAAAAAGAAATTACACAAATTGAAAGGGAAGGGAGCTGAATTCAGAAGCAGATGAAAGTAAACTGTTTGCAGAACTTCAATCAATAATGAATGCCACCTTTGAAGTGCTAAAAACGTGAGCCAGAACATGATAGGCCTTGCTCGGTTCAATTATTCAGCACTTATACACATGTTACAAGGGTTGAAAGGAAATGACAGACCATTTAAGTAGCGCTGGATATATCGATCACCTCTGTCTGGTTAAAGGAAACAGTGCAGTGGGTTATTAATAATGTTGCTCAGAGGTGGAGAAGTTTCTATTCATCTTCAAAGAAAAAAAGTTTTCTGCACAAAGCCATCTATATCCATACAGACGTTTTTCTTTAGTCATGCCAGGCCCGTAGAGTTGAGCACAGAGTGATGCACTGGGGAGCAGATACTCACTTTCACAAAGACAGCACCTGCCAGCGCCTGAGGGGAAGCACATACTCTTTTTTTAAAAACCTGCAATTCAAAGAAAAGTCGAGTTCTGGAAGCCTGAATTTACCTCATTATTAAGTTTTGAAGCACTGCTGACAAATGTAGCCTCACTTTCTCTCGTAGTTTGAATTCATCACCACTCGCTCTAGAGGAAAGACAAAGTGATAACAGGAGGCAAAGACAGAGAGATTAATTTAAGGGAAAGGGGAAAGAATAACAGCAGGTTCAAAACAGCGCTTTCTATTTATTTGCTCACTGACAAGAAGCCATGTGCTGCCTTTGTTGGGTCTTATTCTTTTAATGAGATAGGATTGTTTGGTTTTTTTTTTTTACACTGGTGTGCAGGTGTCTTTGTGTCCACATGTGTGTACTGCACTTATTCACTCTTTTCTGTTCATTTCAGTCATCCTGATTGGAAGTTCACATTGTTGGCTGAGATCTCTGCAGATTTCCTCGACGTGTGCATGTGTGTGCGTGTGTGCAAGCACGGCAAGCGGTTAACTGTTGTTTCCACGCCTTTGTTTTACGATATTATATCTCCCTACGGGCTCATATCCAGGCTGCTGTTTGTGTGTCTCCGCTTCCTTCCTTTTGATGCTCTGCTTGAATATTTATTACCCTGTGTGTCACATATGCAGTGGAAATATAAGGTGTAGTTTTATTTTCAGTCCACGGGTTATCTGAGGTATGTGTTTATGTAAAGTGTAGCGAGAGCTGTCGCCACTGTACATGGCAGAAATGCCATATGGTTGGGCTCGGTGTGGACTTCAGCACATGTTCTTTACGTGTGACTGACGGCTCTGCAAACAGTACGCTGTTCTGAGGGAAACTTTTTAAATTATTCAGTAGCTCTAATTGACCACCTGAATGGGGACTGTACTGGGTTTCTACCCACTGTTACAGTCTATGAGGTATCCTTGGGCAGCAAAGACATGCATCTTATGATCTGAAGTGTGCAATAGCAACAGTCAGGAGGTAACAGTATGTTGTAATTCTTCAAGCATTTCTGGATGAAATGTTTTCTAAACTTTCCATAATATTAAATTCAATTCTTGCCTGAAAGCATAATCTTGATGGATGCTGGTTAGACGGTGACCCCACAAAGCACAAATTTAAAAATCACCACACTAATGTTGGATAGTGCAAAATATAAAATATTTCATTTCAAAATCTCAAAGGTACTCTTCGCTGTGATGTCACACTTTCATGGATATTATTGAATGCCATAACTCAGGAAGAGAAAGTGAAATGACTACATATTTCACGTTTGGTCAGCTGCTGAATTGGCATCATTAATCTCTGGTGCCTGAAAATGTGCTGACTCTAAATCTTATTTGCTGCTAGGTTGACGATGGGTGTGAAGCATCCACTTTTTTCATGATTATCCACAATTTGTAGTGTCTTTAGAGCAAAAAAACCCAAACATATTTAATATCAGTCATGGCTACAATAGTGTGTTTTAACAGAATTAAATGGACTATATTTGAAATCACTAAAACACTAATACAGTAGACGTCCAGCACAACATGAACAAAGTCTGAGAAAACAGTCAATTTTATTTATATTACCCCATACACCACCCAAATCAAACATCTACCACAAAGGTCTTTAACATCTGTATGACAAACCACTTTCTATCGATGTACCTTTGTAACAAGGCAGTAATACTAGCTGGGATTTTCTTTTATCCAATTTCCTAAAATGCCATATGGAGGCAATTATATGACAACAATAAGCTGAAAGGCCAAAAACCTTCAGATGGTTTCAGAGGGTTAATTTATATAAATCCCAACTCGTCCCTGCAGGCGGTCTTTTGTCCTCCAAGCTCAGGTCCTCTACAGAGACCTGGGAGCTTGAGGGTCCTGCGCAGTATCTTAGCTGTTCCTAGTATTGCGCTCTTCTGGAGGAGATCACACATGTCATTCCAGGAATCTGCTGGAGCCACTCTCCAGTTTGGGGGTCACTGCCCCAAGTGTTCCGATTACCACGGAGACCACTGTTACCTTCATCTTCTACGTCCTTTCCAGCTCTTCTCTAAGCCCTTGGTATTTATCCAGCTTCTCGTGTTCTTTTTTCCTGATTTTGCCATCACTTGGCATTGCAATATCTATCACCATGGCCTCCCTTCTCTGCTTGTCCACCACTACGATGTCAGGTTGGTCTAGTGTGATAGACTCCAGCCTCTATCGATCTTGTTCTTAGAGCTTGTTCCTGTACTGCCATGATTAGTGTTTAGGTGCTGTGCCGGTCCAGCTTTGTCCAGGCTTTGGATTTTCTCTATATCACCCACTTCTTTTATCTGCCGATGCTACATGCCGTGCAGAGCCCTGTCCTTCCATGATGATTCCTGTTTTTCCTCTTCGTCTTTCTCAGGTTTCTGCTGCCCAAGGTATTCACCAAGAACATGATCCTTTGTGGCCATCTTCCTGATGTATTCATAGATGTTTGTTGTTTCATCTAAGATAGTGGTTCTGACACTCACCAGTCCTCGGCCTCCTCCCTTTTGTTTAATGTACAGTCTCAGGGTGCTGGATTTGGGGTGAAACCCTCCCCTTTCACTATCTACTATGAAAATGACCTGCCACAGCAAAAAATTATTTACAAAAATGCTTCCAAACTAAACAACAAACCACATTAAAATGATAAAATCTCCAGGATACTCTTCTAAGAATATAAGAAACTTTACTGCAGAATGTTTTAATATACAATGTAAATATTGTTTGTGTGTGTGTGTTGCTTCTTCTGTCTTCATATGAGATGTAGCATATGGTAGAGTGAGCCGGTGACAAAGGTACTGAGGCACTTTTTCAATTTCTGTCACTGCCTATATCTAATAGAAGTACAAAGAGTGCCAAAGTAATATGGACCAAATTAGATTTACACCTGCAATGACCAAGAACATTCAGTTTGCTGCTGCCAACACCCAAAGAAACTATATATAAAGCAAAGAAAGAGTGTGCATGATTTGATTTAGATTTTTTTTAAATTTAGGGTTGTTTTAAACCAGGACATGTGTATTTGCATGTGTTTTCAGAAACTGCAGCGTACTGAGCTCTCTTTTCCAGCATATAACACAGAGATAAGCAGATGGACAGCAGAGGAGGAACAAAAGAGAAATTACACAATGCCACAATTGATTCTATTGACTTCTATTTACAATGTCTGCCTGTTTGTTGGCCTTTTCCTGCAGACTCGTTGGGACTTTCTGTATGGTTCTTCAGAAGGTGGCTGAAGAGGGACATCTAGAGCTGACAGACACACTCATTGATGATAACAACGTATCAATAAAGGTAAACTTTCACTAGAGCAGGTCAAAATCTTTAGAAAGCCTTTCCATGTTCCTGCTTCATCTCTGATGGGAAACAGTTATGTAATGCTAAATGTTTAATATCTTTATTTAAATTTATGTTACTGTTTATCAGGATAGAAAGTAACAGAAGGAAACAGCTGGAGGAAATTTTGCAAATAATTAGGTTAATTGGCTACAGGGAATTAACATGTATAAAAAGAGTATCTTAGAGAGGCAGAGTTTCTCAGAAGATGGGCAGAGGTTCACCAATCTGAAAAACAAAACCCTGCATCTACAAATTTGGAACAATTGCTGAAATTCTGAAGACTTTGAATATCTCATCGTCTGGAAAAATCTGTGTTTGAGGGACAAGGCCAAAAATTCATTCTGAATCTCGTGAGTTCTGTAACACTATAAATGTCACCTTCAGGTGGGTGAAAATTAGATTTTTAGGCTTAAAATGGACCGAGGCAAAATGGAAAACATGTTCAGATGGATTGAAATTTAAACGTGGCTGCTGCATCATTGAGGTACAATTTGGTACAATTTCTCAATGTAAACATTTGAGATGTTTTCTTATGTTGTTGTTTGAGTTCAGATACAACAACTGTGGAATACAATCAGAGTGACATCTTTATGAGCTGCAGCAAGCAACAAAAAAAAGACTCAGATAAGCCCACAGATGTTACCTAACAAGCAACAACAGCGGTTTGTTGCTGATAGTATAGCATTTTGCAGACAAATATAATTGTCCTATACATCTGTTATAGATCTGTTTGCTTATATTTTCACCAAAACACCTTTATGAACTGATCATAAGTCACTGTCAAGTTTACATATTATTTTGGTTCTCCCAAGTGGCCAAAAAACTAAATAAGGCAGACAGTAACTGCTGCCTGATAGGCTTCATGTTTAGCCTAACTGAATATATCAGCAACTTGTGCTGCAAAGTTTCAAATGCCCATATTTCAAATACAAGCAGTGACTCCAAAGTGTCACCAGTTTGGGGGAAATAAGGAAACATCTGAAATACAAGCACAAAAAACATGTCTTTACTTCATGGATACATCGTATACCTTTAGTTAGGTATCTGAAAGAACTCAATTGCCTAAAAAAAAGCATTTTTGTAAATTGTATGACTTACCTTACATTAATAGAATTGAAATGGATCATAATAGCCATTAAAATGCATTCACAAGCAAATAAGGGATCATTAAATGGTGAAATCATTGAAGTCTTGTGTTCAGCCTGCAGTGCTGGCAATAGCAGATACAACAGTCATCATTGGGCTAATAAAGGCATGAGAATTAATGACCCTCACACCAACAAGGATCTGATGGAAATACAACTGTCTCATAGCAACATCAGCACGCTAGAACCCAGATATTAACAATTGATTAGAAATTGTCATTTAGAACAGCTCGAGTGAGGGCAGCTCAGTGGAGAGGATGAGCGTGAGGATGATTTGGCAGTGAATGTATAATGTAAGAGTGAATATGTACATGGAAATGAGGGCAGCACAACTGAATGTGCGAGAGAGAACCCAACCATATGAGCTTCCAAACCACCCTGGGGTGCAGTACAGTGTTTCTGGAACCAGGAGCGCTGATGTGATGCTTCTGAGATGATGACACGCAGCATGGGAATGCTTCAGGGTTTACACACACGCACGCATCGATGCGCTTACAGTATACAGAAACATATGTGCAAGTCGCTTCTCATGAACACACCTGAACTACACAGAAACGCAGAAAAATTTCATCATTGTGGATCCCTGTAGCAAGAAACTGGTAAAACTATAACCAGAGATAGCCCGAGAGCAACACTTGTACTCACAACCCTGCTCTGGTGCGGTTGCCATAGAAACAAATCGAACTCCTCGTGGACCACAGCTATTGCCTTGTGAGGATGTAACGAAGAGCTAGCGACACGGGGAGAGATGGAGGAGAAAGGAACCGAGAGCTCCGTGTTTATTTTTTACTCATCAATCTCTGTCAGTGGAATAAATTGCCTGCTCCGTAAAAAAGATCAGGTCGTTGTCAGGAGGCTAATACTTGTCCAAACAAGACTCGCCAGAAGGCACTAAAGACACGCTAAAGTGCCACCCATGTTTCTGGCCTGGATTAAACAAGCAGTTAGTGTCAGTCTGAATTCCCCCAACAAATACCAAGGAGAGGAGCTCATTTATTGTCCTGCCAAGTTTGTTGTCACTGTCAACAGCTTTTTCTACTCAATTAAATGGATTGCTATAGACATGCCAAGACTATGTATTTATTGTGTTGTCTATTTCTTTTTTATTTCACTGGGCTCTTTGACTGCAGGCTCAGTTTAGCTTTGAGTGTGGTGTTTGTAACATGTTAAGATTCACTAGTACAGTGGACCCAAAGCAGGACGCAGCAGCTGGTAAAGGTTGGAGTACGAGAGCAGCTTTAATGCGTTCACGGGTTGAAGTTAAGCAACTAAAATGAGAAAAGCAAAAAAGTGAGTGAAATGACCTGAATGAGTATGAGCATGACAGTCATGATCCCACACTGGCATTTTAACAAATAAAAAGAATATCTGTATCATCACTTTTGACTTTCTCAGTTAGAGATTCCACAGGTCTTTGCATGATGAAGACATAATTTAGTCCCTAGAACAGCTGAGGGAAGACTGAGATTTCCTAAGTTTGATAAATCTAAACATTTTGGTGCGTTTACTTAATGACAAAAACAGCATAATTAAATAAATAAACTTCCAGGAGAAAAACTTTTTAAACTTTATTTTGAAGAAAGCTCAAGAAACATTTAAAATGTTTGTTTTTTGTCAGATTTGACTGGTGGTAGATAAAGGTTCAATTTTTATGTCCATGACCATTAAAATCAAACAAAAGATAAGATAAAACTTCAAAATGACACAAAGTGCCTGGAGTTATCCAAATACTTTGAAGCTTCATAACATTCACTCATATAAGCTCACTTTCATTCATTTTCTATTCATTTCCAGACCAGTGTTACCATAGAGATCAGATACCAGCCGATGGATGGCATAGTGGGTGTGTGGAGTGATGGGGACTTCCTGGATGTTCCCGAAGACCGTGATGGGACGTTTGCCTTTGAAACGGACAGCTTGTTGTCCGGACAAAGCCACGGGTCAGGGACGTCCCCTGGACGATCTTTACACGGGTCCATACCAACGTTCAGAAAGTAAGTCGAGCAAATCTTTAAGAACATAGCACATCACCAATGAGCTACTGTTGACTTCCCTTATCGGTGTGTTGGCTCCACAATCACAATAACAAACAAGATGTATTGTTTTAATTACCTGCCTCAGTTTTTAAGAAGCCAGTTCTAGTAACAGCACTACTGGCTCACACATGGGTGAGGAATACATGAAATACACTCAGTTTAACAGATGGATGCAGCCATGACACATTTATGAGGCCTCACCTGTCCAGTTCATGGAACATCTGTTATGATTATGGAGAGAAATACACAGGAAGTCTGTTTTTAATGAAGGCCCAGTATCATTCCACGCCCCAAGTTTTGATTAGATTTTATCGTTCCGCAAACCAGCTGTCATATCTGATCAACTGATGACCAGTGTATGGTGTACACTTGACTATTGTTATTGCTTATGCAAAATTAAAAATGTGATAAGTAAAGCTGTCAAGGCAGAAGTCGCATCTTTACCCCTCAGGCCAGTAAACATAACTGTGAGACCAAAATGAAAAACCTTTGGCTCCATGTAGAAAAGACACTTGGGAGACCTTCACCATACAGCAAACACAGGATATGAAAACTAATATTAAGAGCTTTATAAGAATGTGTCGGTGACACTGGTATTTGAAAGTGTAAATTCTTCAACTGCACTCAATTTAATACCACAGCAGTGAAACAATATTTGACTCTTTTTTTTTTAGTCTCAGCAGCGTTAAGCAGCCTTTGTAACTTACAAAACCAAGTCCCTGCACGGGGACCTCCAGGGTGGAACAGGTAGAAGTAGTTTAGCATATGTGACATAGAGCAAAGCTTAAAGAAGTTGTGCAGGGTCTGATAAAGTAGAGAAATTGCTTTTTAAAATTCTACTCTGGTTTGACTCAGGTTAGTTTTGTTTGTGTCATAAATGTGTTTTTTGATCAAATGGGTCAGGAATCAGTGAGATCCTGACCTGCTGTAGAAGCAGAATCAGTAATGGCATTGATAACAGTGAAATCTTAACAATATCACTCCCTACTGAAAAGTAATACCAGGCCATATTACATCAGACAGATTTAGTATGGAAAGTTCTAAGAGCCTGTTCTCCACAGGCTTTTTTTTGTTGTTTTCTTCTGCGGTTCTCCTCTGGTGTTTTTGCTGACTAGCATGTGAAATGATCTGTGGGTTGTATTGATTTCCACTGAAACTATCTGCACAGCCGAACCCCTTAACCCACCACTGTGCTGCATGTTGAATGGCCGTGTATAAAGGTTTTGTGTGTGGCTTCCGGTTGGGCTCCAGTATTTGTTTATTAACACCGAACACCTACGTTTACACTTCCTTATGGTGTTAAACTGCTTGAAAACAGGGTTTTCAGCCTGAAGAAACTAGGAAGAGTTGAATAATCTAAGCTATAGAGCATTGTCAGATTTTTAATCATGCTACACATGCTTTCTGCTCCTTTCTTTAGGTGAACAAGTCCTGTTGTTTTGTTGCTGTCGGTCAGACCTTGTAAAGAGGTGTCGAAAGGTTTTTTTGTCTTGGGGTGAGAAAAGGTGAATGAATTCCTGAGAAAGCCGAGACAAAAACTCCAATCTGCCACAAAACAGTGTGGCAGGATTGTAGAAGGATTTTTAATAGCCTTGTCACTTCTCATCCAAACCTATTAGCTCCTGAATCACCAGCTGCTAATTTACTCCATGGTTGAGATGTTTTCAGAATTAAAATTCCCAAAGGATTATGTCTTGAATTCTAAGGCTCCACAGCCACTGTTAATTGTCCTTACTGTGGTAATAGAGTGCGGATGTGCAGAAGATGATAACCTGGAATGAGCCTCTCATTCCTGGAGGGCAGAGGAGGATTAGGAAGAAGAGATGTCATAAGCAATTGAGCTTTAAGGTATATTTTGAAGTTTGATGCTGAGTTTTTTAAGTTTGTAGTTTTTTGTTTGTCCATTTTAATTCCTTTTTTCAGGCAAATATTTCACATCTAAGCCACCTCAGTATTTATTCAGCAGTGGAGAGTTTCATCCTTTCCAGGCAATAATTATGATCATTTTTATTGGCTGCTGCTAGTCTGGAGGCAGAAATGTTATTTCCTGTTCTGAACAAACTTGATCCTACGTGGAGCTCCACCACCTCCACCACTGCTGCCTGTTTCTGTTATATCAGTTGCAGCAGCCTAAAGGTCACGTGTGCCTCTTACTCGACAGTTTGTGTTCATCGGAGATCGAATTTCATTTTTACATCTTTACAGTGCTTCTGCAAGTGGCTAATAAAGGTATAACACTTCCTCCTCAGCCCCTTAAATGAGGGAAATTGCAGCCAGAGTTGGTACTGCCAGCACCTCCCCTCTGTCTCCACAAAATCTCTGCGGGATGATTTATGGCAACACCCATAAAGCGCTGCATGCTATCTGCAGCACCACAATAAGCCAGCTTTGCTGGGGTTTTCTTATTACTAATAGATAAATCAATTTCTTTTTGTTCTGCTGAAGCAATTCTGCTGTTGAGTGAATGTAGAAGAAGCAGATTTTAGAATGGATTTGATTCTCCAGCTGTTTCCAGCTGCACAAGGTTTCCTTTGTTATCTGTGCCTCGACTAAGGGCCAATGTATTATTGTAAGCCTCGTGATTAATATAAGAGCTACAAATTGCACTTTGGGTGGCTTCGGGGGTGAAGTAAGTTTGTTAAGACACTGTGAATCACTTTGTGTACTGGAACATGGTGTGTTTTTTAATTTGTTTTGCTTTGGCTTGCTTCTTACAATAGGTACCAAACGCTTTAGGTACCAAAAACAACTTGGCATCCGGCTTAGGCAACGAAAAGTATTCAGTCAAGTTTATGCACTGCATGCTGTTTGGTTAGGGTAATTAAAAGATTTTGATTTGGGTCCAAATAAGCTTTTGAAGTCTGAAAAATGACCCAGTGCATTTAAATCTGGCACCATGAGTCCCTCACATGCATGAGGCACAGACGCCAAAAGAGACTTTGTGCGTGATCTGGAGACGCCGGGAGCTTTAACAAAACAGCAGCATTTGCTGCGCTTAGATGTGTAGACATCAAATACTGGAAATAAAAGAATAGCAAAGGGCTAACAGAGCTTTTTTTTTCATGTCGAAACAAGCCATGATTAATCTGCAATGCCCCACAGAAACAAATAGCTGTAAATGTTCATTGTGTTTATTCAGGCAATTTGAATATGCATGAATTATTTGGATCATCGTCCAGTCTCCATTGCTACTGCTGAAAAAGATCAATTGCTTAAACAAGCATCATTTTACATGATTTTGTTTTTTTACTATTATTTTGTCTAATTGATTTTTTTTCACCAGTGTAAACTGCAGCATCCTTAAAGACTGCTATGCTGCCACACAGTTATGGGCTATCCTCATACAGTGGGTCTGTTCACAACATCACTGACTCCCTGTGGAAGTGTGTGCTAATATGTATACATATATTAATCTTATTCTGCATTTTTTTTATTTATATAGGTACTGAAAATGTATACTGGTGTAAGTCTTTACACTCTTGTTGATTGATCAAGCCTTTTTTAAAGTCTGTTTGAGTGTAAAGTAACTAACCTGACAGTCACCCCCCCCCCCATCTCATTGCAGTTACACTGGTACAGCTGACCCACTACACTTTCTGTTCTTGTATTGTGCAGTGATGGATAGATGCTCTATTAATAACAAGGGCATCATTAATTCTACTTATCGAGCTGAGTCTTTATCGATTCCTTTAGTTATTCAGGATCAATTTTCTTTATGAAAAAAAATGACATAACCTTCGTGCTGCATTCTGGTCAATTTTGATCTATAATTTTGGTCAATTTAAAAATATTAAAAAATATTACTGTATCTATTACAGTCTGCATCATTTACTTGTAACACAAAATACATTTAGGCAACACCTACAAGTGATGAAGTTATTTTGTCTGTGGCTATGCTCCATCACTTTATAAATGGCTGGCATCAGTCAGGAGGTCCCTAGAGCACTGAGGCACTTAGCTAATCTAACTGAATATAACACTGTCAGGATTATTTACTTTTTAGTTGTTTCAATTACCCATACATGGACACAGATGGTGACCCTTTTGTTTTCATTAATTTGAAGTGCCTACCTCCATTAATGAAACGGGAATTTAAACGAACAAGGGCAACGTTACAAAGGGAAAATAATAAAGACGCCTGAAGAAGTTTCATCCCTCCATAATTCAGCTCTCTCTTTTTTTTTTTAAGTAAATTTATTATATCAGGCAGACAGATTGAAATACCTGTGGTTCTATTTGTAAAAGCATTTTTCCAACAACTGCCATTTCTGTATCCTGCTTTAAAAGCAACCTTTCATACAACTCATAATATATTTTAAACTCTAAGAGAATTTCAAATGATGACAGTATAAAAGTCCTATACATATATTATTCAAACAGACCTACAATCTGACAGAAATCTGAATCAAAAGTGAGCACTATAAGAGACATATAATTTTCATTAGATACAGTGTAGTTCATGCTGCTAAAAATAAAACTAAAATAATATTTCTCTTGTAATTATAATTATTTAAAACACCTGTGTTGGTACATGGCCAGACTGTTTTCTGTTTTGTCTTTTAACCTCAGAATAACATTAGATTTCCAACTTATTTTAGACATTTAATACTGTCAGATGCAGAGTTCTGACACACACATAATGTATTGTATACTCTTGCAGATTTACTGTGCAGTCTTGCAAATGCACACTAAACTCTTGTCAGCAAATCTTCATATCAGTGAATGACACACTGCACACTGCAATCACAGATAAGGTTTTCCAAAGTCACAGTCTTTTTAAAGATTAGTGATGAGTGCTGTAAAGATCCAGAGGCTGCTTTGTTACCTATCAGTCCTTAACCCGTATCAGGCAAGAAAGCATAAGTTGCAAATAAACTTACAATGTAACATTAAAAAACAATTGTGAAAAGGTCTTGTAATAGTCTCCTACAACAGTCTTGGGTTTAAATTTTGTATTTCCAAGTACTTCAGTGGTGTTTTCTCTTCACCCTTTTGGCCTGTGTTTCCTTCTGTTGTGAAAGCTGCTAAACTGAAGCAGTTGTCTTTTGAATTTTCTCTTTCTCACTCGTATTCTCTCGAGGGACTGCAGCTCATCTCTGCTGTTATGTTTTGCTGTGCTTTGCACTGGTTCTTATCCTCAGTCTGTGTGATACTACTGGTGTGTACATTTGAACTATTTGCAAGTGTCTCCTGATGCTGCCTTTTTATTATTCAAAGTCCCGATGAAGGAGCAGATGGTGATGACATAAAGACGCACCTCTAAAGGGGTACGTCTCAGTTTTTGTATTTGTTTGCTCCAGACAGGAGTTGTAAAGTTGCGTCATATACAGCACTCAAAGGTTGTCGTTAGAGATCAGACAATAATTACAGAGAAAACCCAACAATCAAAACGACCTTATGAGCAAGCACTTGGCAGTGGTGAGAAGGAAAAACTCCCTTTTAACAGGATGAAGCCTCCAGCAACACCAGGCTCAGTGAGGGGCAGTCGTCTGATACGGCAGGATGAGGGGAGGGAGACGGGACAAGAGATACAAGTCCATCTCTTTTCAGGAACTGACAAATAAATCAGCACAGCCTGAATCAAACTGGATTATACAAAGATTTTTTTTCCAGCACAGTTGATGCAAAAATCAAGTTAAAAAATGTATTTAGAGTGAACATTAAAATGTTAAAAGCAATAGATGTTCCTAGAAAAAGTACTATTGTGTAATCTACATGCTCATTCTTCTTCATAATACTTTATATTTTCTTCTTATTGTTTTATTCCTCAGTTTGTGTTGTGCATAACAACACATTGTTAAATAGTAGAAATGGGATTTTTTTTTGAAGTTTCTTGCTGTATATAGGCCACCCAGACTTAAAAGACTTGTTTTGTGTTTGCAAGCATTAAACTTGCATGAGCTTTTAACTATATGACTCTAATGGGGGTAACATTATATGCAAACTCTTATTAGATCATGAGCAAAGAATATCTATTACTGAATCAATTAACTTCCGAGTAAGCAAATGAAGCAGCAACACCATGCACTTGAGAAGCGCTTTCTAAATCACGGGGATGATAAATGATTTTGTTGTTCTTCTGTTTTATGAGTTGAAAGAAGGTTGCAGAAGGTTTTTGCCATGAAAAGAAATCCAGTATGAATAAAAAGAAGGTGAGAGAAGGAAAGGTTTCAGGGTAGCTCTTTTCAACTGAGAGTTTCATTCCCCAGCTATGTTATCGGGTAGAGCTTATCTTTGCCTGGCTCAGGTCCAAGGGATCATGGAAGCACTGAAACATAGGCATCCAATCCATGTGAGCAAGAAAGGAGATGTATGGAGGGAATCAGCAGAGTTCTCAGAGCAGAAGTGACAGTATATGTCAGTTAAATATTAATACCTCCTGGGCTTTTTTTCTGTCTTCTCTTTAGTTATTTATCATCATCTGAACAGAAGTCTATGTCATCATGAAACCCATGAGAAAATACAGATGGATAGGTAACTAACTGTTCAGCTATTAGGAGGCAGCTATGAGAGAGTATTGGATTAAACTCGGAAAAGTCAGAAATCTAACAAATTTAATAATGAATAATTTACATTTACATACGTATATGTTTTATAATCATAAGATGGGGCTAACCACCAAACAAAATAGCTTGAGTCTTTTATCGAGAATAATGATCATGGCAATAGAACTGGTTCTCTAATTAAACAACGTTCTGATATGAAAGAACCCTCACAAA
>VOQJ01048019.1:0-10681 GCA_015052665.1 Apistogramma diplotaenia | reverse complement strand
TTTGCACGAGTGACCTTTTTCTTAAACAAATGTGTGTTAATTAAAGGTAATAAGGGAATTGTTTTATTTTTTATACTTTTGCATATCTTATATTGTTCTAGTTAATACAAAGCATGTTTATTTGCCTAAAAATTTTGTCCTCTTTTATTATAATCAACTAACTAAAGGCAAAATCGCAAACTATTCAATGATCATGAGTCACATTTCAAGTAAAAGGTCGGTATCCCCCCCCGTGACTATGTTTTGGAAGTATCGGTATCGGTATCGATATCGGCGATACTGACCACTATCGTATTGGTATCGTATTAATACCAAATTCCCAGTATCGGCCCACCCCTAGCCCGCAGACCTTTGGCTTTTGACTGGAATGGCGGGACCTTTGGACAGCTGCGCACAAACAAATACCTGCAAACCTCACTGACCTGATGCAATGTTTTAAATAAGAGTGGTGCAACATTATTTCACAACGATGTGAGCAGCTGATATAATCATACAGAAATCCATTGCCTCAAGTTATTTCTGCTAACAGTGATGCTACCCACTACGAGTCACTGTGCATAAGTTTTTGTTTTTTGCATAGCTACATTTTGTCAATTCTGAACAGTGCATCGAGTGCAAATCCAATCTCTTTAGTTCAAATGAGCTTCTGTTCTCAGTGAGGTAAAATCTAAAACCACATGGTACACATACATGTTTAAAATCCACACTCTTTCTTTCATGCCAATTCTCCCAGTTCTATAAATCCCAGACACTGCAGCCATAAGTTCATATCAGGAAAAAAAAACAAAAAACTTTCCAGTGACAACTTTTACTTTCCACTAAAAAAATCCATGAGGGTGAAAACCTGACAAAAAAAAATGAAAATGTTTTTCCCCTAAGAACTCTATTGATCCTTCTAAAGTTCATGCTCGTTAATGCTCTCACCCAAAGGGCAGCTTAACCTTAATGTCAGATTTGTTCTTGACCTGTGAAGGAATTATATAAAATTTAAATGTACTGATTTTGGTTATAGGTCGGAAATAGTTAGTAAAATTACAACTGCAAAGGAAACACTTAGGATGTTCAATGAAATACCTAGTGCATCTTCAGGTGAAGGGGACTGGGCTCCCCTTTTCTTCTTCTTTGTTTTGCTCTTCTTTAAGCAGCCATATATCGGTCTTCCTGCTGAGAGGAGACAGACCTGTTCTCCCTGAGCTCCTATTCTCCCGTCTGAGGGCAAAGCTGTTACTTGGAACCAGTGGACAAAGGCCCCACACATTTTTATTCCACACACATGCCAGCCAGTCCTCTCAGTGGGTGGTTGGATTTTGTTAGGGGGGTTTTAGGGGGGTGTAAAGTTTAATAGCTTCAAACCAGTCGCTGTCCACACACACACACACACAAGGTGAAAAATCAGGTGTATGGTGCAATTACAGCGGATGTTTTCAGCTGTAATTCAGGACCATGCAGTTCATGCACGTCTGTTTAAAAAGGAGCTATCAGTGCAGTGGATTTACAAACTGCATTTAACGCACCACCTGATACAGAGGTGGATAAATTTGATGAAGACCTCAAAGGTGGAACAACATGTCTCTGTATTAACCTGTGCCTGAGAATGCAGTGACCGCAGGAGGGGTGCAGGCGGCCGAGCAGCAGGTCACACAATCAGCTTTGTCCCTCCACACATTCCAGGGATTATGATTAAAGGACTTCACATTCCTGCACAGCAACAGTAAGGGACAGATTTACCAATTACCAGAAATTCAGAAGAGCTCCAGAAAAGCACTGTTGCTTTGAAAAATTTTCATATCTTTTGCCACTATGTTTAATTTCATGTGCATTCAGACAGGCCTGTTGGTCATAACTGTATCAGTCCATGTAGACCCGTGGCAGCTGCAAAAAGGTTGTGTCACTTTCAGATTAGATATGATACTTTTAAAAAAATGATGATCTTGAATTTGTATAAATAGAAGCAGTGAGGGCACAGAATAGCAACAGTGATGTTTTTGGTGGATATTTTGTTGTGTAGAGCACAGCCTGCTGGTAAAATGAGATATTGGGTGGGATATAATGGCAGATGACTTCATGTTGTTAAGATTAATTCAAGATTCAAGATTCAAGATTCAAAAAACTTTATTCATCCCCGAGGGGCAATTGAGGGCAAGCAGAGCATCAGGGGCATCAATGACAGAAAATTAAGGGAAAAAAAATAATATAAAATGTAAAAATAGAAAGTAAATATTGTAAACAGTATTAGGTGACTGAGTAAATAAATGGGTATTTACATATATAAATATAAAGAGACTGATTATTTACAGATATAAAGTGACTTAGTATTTATCAATATAAATAACAGTATTCACAAATATTGGGTGACTGAGTATTTACAGAAATAAATATAGATGACTGAGTATTTAACATGTATAAAATGACAGAGTATCGTAGGTGAAAGGTGAAATGTGATCAGCTTATGTTCGGATAAGCAATGTAGTATATACACAAGATGTAATGACTGGCTGTTCGAGGTTTTGTGCCTAGGAGTGCGTCACATTGGGGTAATTGGCACATTCCCTATGAGTGTGTTTATATATGGTTGAGTGTGTGTGTGGCATATGTGTGTAAAAAGTGTCCAAGTGCATTTGCAGTCCATGATAAGTCCATTTAGTTTTGTGAGGTATTGTTCAAATGTGATGGATTGGCATTTAGAAGCTGGATGGCTCTGGATACAAAGGTGGCCCTTCTTAACTTAGTTAATAATTTTATTTTACTTCCTAAATCTTATCTACACTAAATTGAAGCAGATTAAATGCTATTACAGAAATAAAAGGGATTAGCAGTAATAAGTTGTGACATTTACAGTACAACAATGTACACCATGTGAATTATGTTCAAACATTATCACTTGGCCAATAAGAGAAAGGGGAGGGGTAAAGAGGCACAGTCTGATTGAATCAGGTTAGGTAATAGCAAAAAAAATCAGGTTGTGCAGTAAAAGGTTTCCAAGGTGTTCCAAGGTGAAGTGATGAAAATGTGCAAAAGGCAACAAGTAAATAGTGATAGCAGTTCCCAGAAAAACAGAGAAATAGTCTGGGATTCGTCTTTAATGTCGTAAGAGGATAAAGAAAACACAGCCTTTAAGCATAACCTCTGAAAAAAGAGATGCTCCCCGGGTTTACGTTACCGGTTCTAACAAAAGCACTGCTCTTCCTTTTATTTCAGGGGAACAATTTTGAATGACCCTTTACAAACTATTGTGTAGAATCACAGCTGGAACCAAGCAGACAGAACCACTGAGAAACGAAAATGAACTGTTAAGGTTAACTACCCCTGATGACCCCTATCTCCAATTTCATTGTACAGCTGTATAATGACAATAAAGGCTATTCTATTCTATTCTATGTGCCCTTTACTCCACTAGTGCCCCATGTTGTCTGCAACACAATATTTTGTAACTGCACTTTAACTCAGTCAGTTTCCTCCAGACACAGATATGTCAGTGTTTGGATGGACTGCTGAGGGGGAAAAAAAGACAGAAGAATAAAACCAAAAAAGGAGTACCTTAAAATCTTCCTCTACTATGTGGTTTATACTTTGTCTCATAACTAGGATATATTAGTTCCCTAATGTTCTGACCACTGCAACAATAATATATAATATATAATAAATTAAACAGCAAAGAACCCATTTGAAACTGTATCTTTAGGCAGTTTGTTACTGGTATCCTGTCACATAACATGTCATTAGTTCCCATTTCTTTCCTTAGCTAGCAAAGTTTAACAAGCATAAAATAGAATCTTTCACCAATAATCAAACACAGAATTTTCTTACTCTAAATGAAAGCAAGACAGAAATTGTGGTGTCTGGACCTTTGCAATTCTATGTATTCAGGTCTTGAATTATCATCTCTCCGTTGTTTGCAGTTAGTCCAAAAAATGCTGCTCTTTTATCAGGTACTAGAAGGCATAATCCAAACACTCTCTGTGTGGAGTTTGCATGTTCTCCCCGTGTCTGTGTGGGTTTTCTCCGGGTACTCCGTTTTCCTCCCACTGTCCAAAGACAGGCACTTACTGGGGTTAGGTTAACTGGTCACTCCAAATTGCCCATAGGTATGAATATGAGCCTGAATAGTTGTCTGTCTCTCTGTGTTGGCCCTGCGACAGGTTGGCGATCTGTACAGGGTGTATGCTGCCTCTCGCCCTATGTCAGCAGTGATAGGCTTGGCACATCCCAGCATGTTGTGCAGTGTGTTTTTAATAAATATGCAGATACTGGACAAGTGAAGGACAAAAAGTGTGAAGCCTAAAAACTATCTACAGCAGATGAACAGTATTTGAACAAAAAATGTATTTTAACAGGAAGAAACCTCCAGCAGAACCAAGCTCAGGGAGGGGCTGTCATCTGGGGCTGAAGAGAGAGAGACAGGGCAAAATACATGCTCTCAGTGGAATAGCGGCTGCTAAGAATTCTTTCTTAAAGACGCGACACACACAGGGAGAAAAGGTAGACATGCACCACGAGAACTGGACCAAAAATCAGTGGCAACCGTTTTTTTATGAAGTGAGGAATCCAATTTTAGGTTCAAATCATTGTCAATATGAAGAGAGAGGCACAGCAGGGAGTGTCTTCAGCTGTCTGCAAAACATGGTGAAGGCTCTGTCATGGTTTGGTGCTGCTGAGATGCCACTGGTGTTGGAGAGCTTGTCAAAATTGATGGAATTATGAACAGATTTTATTCTGCCATGACATACCATCTGGAAAGAGTTAATTTTTCAGTAACAATGACCCCAAACAAACAAATGAATACCTGGATGGAAAATCACACAATGGAGCATTATCAGTCATGGATTTGCCTCCATTAGCATTACAGAAGCAAAGAGGGGTCATTTTGACAGAGGACAATGAGCTTTGAATGTCTTTCAAGAAACCTGGAGAGCTATTCCTGTTGACTACTTAAAGAAAGTTTGACTGAGAGAGTTCAGTCTGTGTTGAAGAGTAAAGGTGATCATGTTGAGTTTAAAGCTTGTTAGAACTCTACAAGCTGTTTTGTCTTATATGCTTTATTTCCATTTCATGGTTAAATAAATTGTTTCATCTATTTCCCATTTTCCTATCAAAATATAAAAAATGAGTGGTGGCTGTTAGTACTGTCAATTGTCAGCTGTAACAAACAATAACAGATGATGCTCATTATTTTTGTTTTATCAGGGGTTTTTTCTTTGTTCATTCCTAGTCTGTTGATGTTATGTTTATTGAAGAGCCATGGAAAGAGAATTCTGTTGCATTCATCTTGAAAAATAAAATAACGACTATTAAGTAAAACAGGTGAGTAATATGCATATTTATGTAAAAAATGCAGAATAAAATTTCTGTGGACAAAATTTACCTTTAATGCATGTGATATTTTTCAAGGACAATCAGCAAAATTATAAAAAGCTTGAAAATGTTTTCTAAAAACACGTAAGAGTAGAAGTATATCTAAGACAATATATAGAATTTATCATTATGTGTTGTAATACATTCAGACAACAACTACAGTGTAAGAAAGTAAAACGAAATAAAATTCAAGGCCCCATTTAACTCACTCACTCTCCAAACCATTGTGAACTTTCTGCAAGCAAACACTAGTGATTCAGAGGATTCTCTGAACCCTCCTGACCTTTGAATTTGTGTAAAATAATGTGATGCAACAAGAATGTCTGACTGGACTATCTTTTGACCTGTTAAATGCAGCAGCTTTTAAAATAATTAGCTTTCAGTGGCCTTTTCAGCTTCTTCTCCTTCACAGTTTGAAATCCATGCACACAAAAGTAGTCAAACTTGGTGAGGTAATAAACTGGCTGATAATGTAGTCTGGAACTGCATAACAATGTCTGTGAAAGGCAAATGATCATCATAGTCCGTTTGCGTAACAGAGATATATTAAGCAGCTCTAATATGTACTGTATATTTCAACAAGGATAGTCAAACAATTAATTCACATTTTTAGAGAATTTGTTTTTAGTAAATAGTCCCTTTCTTACTAAGAATTGAGACACTGGAACAAGTTGAAAGCAACTAGTATCATTGTTAGCAATATGCTGTTTGTCACTTGGTAAGTCAAAGTCACTGTTGCAAACCAGGAATACTGTAGCATAACAAGCTCAGAACGTCCCATCGAAATATGTTACTTTTGCAGTTTGGAACTTTATGGTTTAAACAGATGTAACATTGAAAGATGCTACAGTGGTCATTGTTACCATCAGACACAGCCAAGCTACCTATTTTCCCTTGTTTCTAATCTTTGTGCTATACTAAGCTAAGCTAAGCTAAGTTGAGCTAAGTGACATGGGAGTGGTATTGAGCTTTACCTCTTAGCAAAATTGCACATGAGCATATCCCTCCAAATGTTTATATTGTATATTTATGAAATTAACAAATTAGAATTGTTGCCAAATGATGCTACCACAAACAGTATATGGGATATACACTATGTACACATTTGCCGAATTGTAGGTAAGACATTATTACTTTTACCTGAGCTAATGCTATTTGAGATTAAATTGAAGAAATATCGAACACATTACCCTAAGGCTACGTTTACACTGCAGCCTGAAGTGACCCAAATCTGATTTTTTGCCCATATGTGACCTGAACAACACAGATCCAGTTTTTTCAAATGCGACCCAGGCCACTTGGATATGTGGTCCTAAACTCGATATGTATCCGATCTTTTCAAATGCGACCTGAGTCGGAACAACCGGGTTGCTTTTTATCAGACCTGCATGTCATTGATACTCAGCAAATGTCACTATTCTGTGACATTCACAGAAGGCGCAAAAAAAAAACATTGGACCATCCATGTTTACTTCGGCAAACGCTGAGCACGCTCACTATGTGTGACGTTATTACATCCTCTGTGCATGTGGGACACATAGGTTTGTTTGGCGTTCACACAGATCACATACAAGATGCATATATTTAGAAATGTCAACGACCATGCAAAAAAATCTGATTTCACAAAAAATCGGATATAGGTCACTTCACTGTGAATGTAGCCTAGGTCCAAAGAGTGTTGTAGCATTATCATTATTTGGTCCAGTATGGATGTAGCACATTATGCATTCACCCGTATTTAACAATGTTGTGGCTTTCCAAAAACACATTAAATAGTGCACTCCATGCCCATGTCTTCTGCGTCAGCAATGTTGATATTGGCACATCCGTTGGCTACTGCATTACTCTCCTGTCCATTTTCTTTGCCCTGATTCTTCAGTGCTATTTTCTTCTGTCGCTTGACAATTCTGTAGTAGAGGTACCCCCACAATGAGTTGCCAAGGAAGTAGAGTCCAGTAATCATTCCCAGGTATGTAAGTCTGGAGGTAAAGTAAAATAAGTTAATGTTACCTCACCAGTTAGACATCAGTTAAATTCATGTGTTAAATTAATCAAATTGTGGTTAAGTATAAGTGACCAGTGTTAATTTCATTGACGAACTATTTTCGTCATAGTTTTCACCATTTTTTTCATGATGAAAACAAGACGATAACTAAAGAAAAACTACCTAAAAGGATGAAAACTAAGACGAAATTACCTAATACCTTTGTGAAAACGAGACGAAAATGCTTGTCGGGGATGACATTCAATCAGAACTGATTTAACTTTGTAAAAACGAGGGACAAGTTAGGAAAACATCCAATCAAATGTTAACTTGCACAAATCTAATCTAAACCCGGGAAGGCCATACTAAACTGTGAATATGCTGGAACTCAGTTCTATCCAATGTCAACAGGAACAAAGAGAAGGGCCAATGTATGGACACATTTCTCCTTTGATGTTGAGAATAACTAGACAATGTGAAAAAAAAGCATGACAAATACACGATATTATGTAAGCAAGTCTGGCTAACTCTAGACATCTGTGTTTCATGATCATGCTCAAAAAGTGATAAATGGAACTAATGTAGAAAAAGCGTTTAACTGTACCTAAATGCATTAGCATTGTAGAGTCTGCATGCTCCACGGCCACCGCAAGGCTTCGTACCCCACTTCAGACAGGTACGGTCAATCAGTGCTCCAAAATATATAGGGGGAGGGATGCCACCTGTAAAGCAAATCACATGTGATTAACAAAATATTGTTACCAGTAAAGGCTTCATATGTATGTTGAACTTTAGTACTCACCCAGAGTTCTCACGATAAGGGTCTGCATACCCAAAGCTAGTGACTTCAAATCTGGCTGTATAGACCTGAATTATTGACCAAAAGATACCATATTAGATACACATTTTAGCATAAAAACGTAATGAGGCTGACAATGGTGTGATTGTTTCTTAGAGCAGATTAGCTGAAAAGTTTTTTTCTTTTGCCAAATCTCTTTGGCACATATGCTCTGCTCTCACACCTAGTCTCACAGCCAGTTTCAGTGATCATAATCCACACATAATACTATATGATCTACTCTCTATCTGTTCACGCTAACCACAAAAATAGAAACAGGTGTTCTTTAGTCAAATTATGTTTTAGTCTCTGTCACCTGAGCAGAACGATGTATCCTGGCATTCCCCCGCAGGCAGATATGAAGGATCCAATTACAGACAAAGACATGTAGATTTTAAATTTTGTGTCACAGTCGTTGTTCCTAGGGCACTGGCCCAGTACTACAGATGTGTTTGCGGCCGCACCTGCCTCACTAACACAGGTACAGTTATGAAACACCTAAAAACCAAGAAGAAAGAATCATTTTTAATTGTAGGCTTTCAGTAGGTTTATGCAATTTTTTTCACAGAAAATCTGCATGTGTTCTAAGCAGGGATGGGTGCGACTAGCTGACTAATTGTTGCTGTTGTCATAGTCAGTAGACATACTAGTCAGTTAGCCTAATTATTAAGGTTACCCAGTGCCTGTAAATGTTTTTTCTGAATGTTATGCAGTCATCAGCCACCAGATGGAGCTGCAGCTCTTACATTGTTGAGAAACACTCTTCCGTCCTTGCATTTCCAGCTACTTCCCAGTGTTGCCAACACAGCGATTTTGTTCCTAGATTTAGCAACTTTTTAGACATCCCTAGAAACTATTTTTTCAAAAAGCGACTACCAACAAATTTAGTGACTTTTTCCAGTGGCATTGGTGAGTTTTGGAGATAGATAGATAGCTGAAATCCTCCACTGTCACAGTGCTTTGTGTACATACAGCCCTCGTACTGCCGCCAGTTGGTCTGTACTGAAAGTCACATGACCTTCATAGCGGAAGTGGGTTTTCTTTGTGTGCTTTTCCCTGTGACCCTTTGTTGTTTGGAGTGCGATTCATTTATGAGGAAAATGATTGAGGGTTTCAGATGCATTTGTTTACACAGTTTTGACATTGTTCATTAAACAAGCAAAAAAATATAACTTGATATCTGAGTGTTTCTTAGTTTTAGACTAGTGGGTTAGTCTACGTTTTTTCCCCTTATTTATTCGTCTTATAAATCAGTCGTCAGGAACATCCCTAGTTCTAAGCTGTCTGTCTACCATTTTTATGATTGTAAGTTCCAGCCTCACCATTTCTTTGCCAGTTCCGGTGGAGGTCTGGCAGCCAGCTAGGCAAGGTGAAGCATAAGTCATGCCGTTGTAGGCACACACTGGGTCCCAGTGCTTCGCTGAACAGGAACATTGTTCATTGCATGGTGAGAGCAAAGTCTGTGGGTTGTAGGACACTTGAGGAACTCTGGCACACACAGACATGTAAAGGCACAGTGTCACTGTAAGACATTTATGGGCATAACCTTAATTTATGATGAAATCATAACATTTCAGTTGCAAATGTTTGGTGTAACTAGATCTAATAAATAGCTCTAAACCCTTTTGTGTGCATATTACTCACCTTTGATATGACACGGAGAGACCAGCCACCTCTGCATTTCCACATTGGATAAAAATCTGAACAGCAAGCAGACAAAAGGACACGAAAGAGGCAGTGATTGACACCCGGGCTGCGCCGACAACATCCAGCTTGAAATGCTTCAGCACAAAACCTCCAGTGATGAAACCCAGGGCTACCACCGGCAGGTTCATTATACCTACAAGGAAGGATGGATCGATTCAATGGAAATATTATAAAAATGTAAATGTTCAGTAGATCTGCCTTTGGAGGCCCTACAGGAGTGCAAGTAGAAGTGGCTAGTATACAATTTAGCTAAAGCTAGCTCAAGCAGCAACTGTGTGACATCACACAGTCCAGCTATTTGCAGTAGCATTTCATAGGGCAGTACTTTTAATGAGTGCAAGTTTACTGGACTAACATAAAATTAATATGTGAATATAAAAATTATGTGTTTTTGTCCAAGTGTGTCATTGCTACAAAATTAATCAACAAAACGCAACACTTTGCAGAGGCAGCACCAATCCGTCTGTCGATCTCCCGTTCTCTTCTCCCGTCACTCGTGAACAAGATCCCGAGATACTTGAACTCCTCCACTTGGAGCAGCAACTCGTCCCTGAACCAGAGGTGGGCACTCCACCCTTTTCCGGCTGAGGACCATGGCCTCAGACTTACAGGTGCTGATTTTCATCCCACCCGCTTCACACTCGGCTGCGAACGGTTCCGCTGTGAGCTGGAGGCCACCACCTGATGAAACCAACAAGACCACATCATCCGCAAAAAGCAGAGATGAGATCCTGAGGCCACCAAAGTGAGGGCCTTCTGCCACATGGCTACACCTCGAAATTCTGTCCATAAAAATTATG
>VOQJ01048018.1:0-23559 GCA_015052665.1 Apistogramma diplotaenia | reverse complement strand
TGCAGAAAAGTCTTGCACAAGTCCAAACAAAGTAACTGATAGAATAGAATAGAATAGAATAGAATAGAATAGAATAGAATAGAATAGAATAGAATAGAGTGCCATTAATGTCGTAATACAGAATGTACACTGAGATTGGAGGGCCACCTGCTCAGTGCCATGTAGCAAAATATAACTTTTAATAAGTGCAAAATGACAGGTTCATTTAAAAAAACAAAAAAGAATCTTGCCAAAACAGATGCAACACGCCGTTTGACCTAACAACAAACTAGAATACAAAACCATGACAACGTGAAGCTCAAAGCAATAGTAAAAACAAAGGAACACAAAAAAGAGATCATCACAGAGTAAACTCAAAACTCTGGGCCGCTGAACAGGACCAGGACAATATCTGGTTGGCTGTTACACCAGGGCAGCCTGTTTGGACAGAATTACCTCCAGAGTCTCCAGTGCAAAGAGGTCTGTTTATTACCCAGCTGACTCTTGTTCTCACCACATAGGGTCCATCACCTTGGCTATTGCTCCAGCATGGCTTCAGCACTTTGGGTGCATCTGTCCCGATGATTAAGATAGGGCCATCCTCTTGATGTGGAATATTTCCTCTCGACACTGTGGCTTGAGTCAGAACAGTCGGCAGTTCAATAAAGTCATTCTTATCAAACTCAGACACTTCCAATCCAGATATAATAGTAGTTGTAACATTTTAAATCTGCCCCATTGCCTGTTATTCCCAACCTTTTTGCCAAGCTAGCAGTGCATAATGTACTGGAACTCCCAGTGTCCAGAAAGGCGTACGTATGCACTGTTACTCTTCTGGCTTTACCTTCACAGCAGCAATGGAGAAGACAGCGTTGTCCTCCTCACCAGCCCCTATATGACCACATGTTTGCTGATGTCCCGGTAAAGAAGGGCTGCTCACAGTTCTGTTTGTAGGTGCTTGCTTCAACGTGCAGGACAGACGGGTGCTTTTGGTGACACACTCGGAGATACAAACAACTCCGGCAGTCTTTGCTTATGTGTCCATTCTTCAAGCAGCCGAAACAAATTAGTTTTTCCTTTAAGTAGTTTGTTTGACCCTGTTGTGTCCTTGACTGGAACCGTGTGGTTGGTGTGGCAGCGAAACAAACATTCAGTCTGGTTACTTCGATGGGAGCAAAGCTTCTCCTGTTACTGTCTTTAACTCCATTCTTTCTTGCAGTGATGTCGGTTGCAAAGGCACCTCCTTTTCGCCTTTCCTGTGAGTGGGTGGTGCTTCTGCTTGGCCAGTTGTGGTTGCAGCCTGGATGTTACCGTACAGCAGGTCTGAAACAATTTGGACTCATTTTTCAAAAGTTCACCAAATCCACAAACAGTGCTCTGCTTCCTGTTTGGTCATGAATGTTGCATGCAGCATCTTTCCGTTTATCCCACAGCTTGTAAGCAGGTTTCATTACAACAGTCCTGAGGTTTTCTGGCATGTCCAACTCCTTCATGTACTGTGCTGCACCAAATTGGAACAACCTTGAAGGAAGAAAGATGATTGCAGTGCATTTACATTCTCAGGTTTAATTGAGGACCAGCTGCAGATTTTATCCATATAAGCAGAAGAAACTTTATGTTTGCTGCCAAAGTGCTGAGAGAGAAGTGATTTTGCTCTCTGGTCTCCTTGTCCCGGTGGACGAGGCTGCCCCCTTGTGCATTGTTCTGGGAAATACAAGCAGTCGCTGAAGTTGTTTATCCTCCACACAATTTTCAAAGGCTCTCAGAAAAGATTTGAACTGTAGAGGCTCACCACCAAACACAGGAATATTCCTCATGGGCAAAGCAGATGCTGATATTTGCTAACTAACAAAGCAGTGATCTCATTTTGGCTTTGCATGATTCTCAAAGTGCCCTCAGTCAGATGGGCTTTCTACACTTGGAGCACCACATGCCATTTGTGTTGTTGTCATCTGGCTTTGCAGAGCATCTATAACATGTAGCGGTAATATTTCAGGGTGTTTCGGCTCGACAGGGACAGCTTGACAGTCTAGTGGAGGTTCAGATGGGCTTTGAGGTGGTTCAGACATGGTCAGGAAATGGATTAAGTTCAGGTTTCCTTAGTAACTCTGCCTTTTGAACATATGAATTCATACGATCTGAATTTTTACAGCTGCAGTTGGAGCTTAGCATCAGGACCTTAAGTTTTGCATTAATCTCCTTTAGTTCTGGCCATTTGTTCCTTTTCTTAAGACCTACAACACAAAGTCCTCTAGACCATCTCTTTACAGTCATACATGCTGTAGCACCATCGTGTGGAAGATTTAAACTCACTATGCATCAATAGGACTTTCAGAACCCTGACTGTAAGTATATGTATGAAGGTACTACATAAGGTAGCTAACAAGTGCACTAACCCACAAAGAAATTGAAAACTGTTTTCTGTATCTACACATTATGCTAGCTGCAGAAATGCCATAGCTTTACGTGCTAATGCACACGATAAAGCGCATGGAGTACGTCTTGTTGTTGGAGCTTGCTATGATTTTTGTGAACCTGTTAGATGAAGCATACAGCACTCTGTGACATGCTAAATGCATCATATGTAAGTGTAAATCCTCTGGTTTAATGTGCTAAATGAATTTTTGCTCTCTCATATGTGGTTGCATTTAAAAGCAGCTAGCAGCTGGGGGCGCCAGTGCCCCTGTCGGTCTCAAGGGGCTACGATTATTAATGAATACTTTTGTCCATATAGTAGATCTTACATCCCTCTGCGGTGCATTGACTTAAACTACAAAAACCCAAATTAGCTGGTCCAAAAGACACACTCAAGGGGGCCAGAGGGCAGCTGTCATTGCACGTCAGTGAAAAGTTTTGGTATGAAAACACAGAAACTGTGAATCTCTGAAAAGTGCAACTTTAAAAACAGCCTTTAAAGTGCAAAGGGAAGAAATAAAGAATTCCTGTAAGGCTGTTGCCTAATGTGTGCAGTGGCTTATTTGTAGATAATTAAAGTTACTTGACAACAATTAAGAACAATTAAATGTGTAATGGGCAGGTAGTGAATAATCTGCCTGCTGTGGTACCCTGAAAACTCCATCCAGTACTCAGTCCATAATTACAATTTACATCAGATTAATAATTGCAGTAAGCTTGCAGTGCATGGAAGGCTGAATGCTGAGCTAAGGTGATACTTCATTATCTATTCATTACTCATCAGTTAGCATTACAGTATAATTAATACACTGTTTGTGCCTGACAGGCAGTATTATGAGAAAATATCGTACCAGAGCAACATTTCTCTAGACCTTTGCTCCCCAGATTCAGCAAACTGTGAAACATTTGAGGACTTGCAAACAAGTATGACATTTTCACCCTGAGGGACGGCTTACATTAAATATTAGCACTGACAGGTGCCAACAAATCATCTGGGGAAGTGTTCTCCTACATTCTCAGAGTAAAAGTTGTATCCAAGATGTCTGCTTCATTTGTGTACAAGTCACCAGACAAGACACAATCAATTCTTCAAAACAAAAGAGCCCAGAAAGATTTGAAATTACTTGTAACTCGTGACCAAACTGACCGCAGTAAATGGAGTCAGCAGGCAAAAAAAAGAAGGTGCCAGTGAGCTTTCCACATGCAAAAGTAATTGAGTTTGTACAGGTCATCAGGAATGAAAGAAGATTAACATTTAACTTATGAATATGTAGAAATTCAGGGCCCATTGAATACAGGGCCGCACAAATCAAACACACAACAACCATGGTGATAAGAAGGGCTTTGAAACTGTTCATCAGTACAACACTGAAAACAAGGCAAAGTAAAATATCCCGTTTTTAAACGAACAAATTTTCTTTATCACTCTTTTATGAATGTTTTTCCATATTTTTTTAACCACACATTGAATTTTACTATTTATCACATTATAGAAATTTCCATAAAGATTAATGTGCTGGAAACAATTGCCAGGACATTTTCTGTTGGTTTCTGTTTGTTTGTTTGTTTACAGTGTAACAAATATTACATCATTATTCATTCTTAAAGACAAAGCATTGTTATTTTGACCCTTATTAGCTTTGGATCTCTGCTCTTTTGTTAATCTGTCGCTTTTTATTACCGCCCATCTTTAATGTACATGACGCTGTGCCAGAGGCTTGTCAATATTGCAGCTAACTCACTGGCTGCTAGCAGTTGTTGGAAAAAAGAAACTATGGATTACCTCACACGCTGGTCAGAATTTGATATTGCCGGGAAGAAAATAGATGGAACAGATACAGGAAATTGAAGGTGTTTTAATAGGTAGAAGATGGTTGAGGGCATCCTGCACAGAAGCTGATGCAAGAAACAAAAACAAAATAGGGAAGTCAAAATGAAAATGACCTGTAAGGTTAGTGATAAAAGTGTGATAAGTTAAGCAATTAAATCCACCCCGTGACATTTTAAAAATGTAAATTATTGACTTGTTTAAAGGGTGCATTTTACACATTTGCTGCATCATATAACAACAGGTATATCTAATATTTGAAAGGCAAAAAATAAGCTTCTCTATCTTTCTTTTTAGGAAGATTATAAGTTTTTGAAAAGTATTTTAAAGGCACCGCTAATGTATGCAAATCAGTGCTCCCCTGCTCCTTTGTGTAGCAGAAAGGACATGCTGTGTGGCTACAAAGTTAAGAGCAGGCATCATTATGAACTGCTACACTGCCCCCTGTTGGTAATGCACAGATGTGCACAATAAGATGGTGAATAAATGGAAGCCAGTAATTTTTTATGACATGTCTTCACAACTGAATGTCGCGATGACCTTGAACTGCAAATGCCCCGGTGGAAAATAGGATCATGTCAAGCCAAAAGAAAAAGAGAGGTGTTAAGCCACATTGCTGCAGCACTACAGTGCACCATTATCCAGGCCTTTACTGTATCTGCATTCATTGCATCTCAATTTTAAGTCAGGTACTGATTAAGAGGCTACCAGGACCTCACTTAAAATCACCAGGACCAATTTTCTGGTTTTGCTGTTTTGGTGTAATTACAGGATCGCCGAAAGTATGCAATTTAAAATTTATTTTGTAATCCTGTGAAACTGCAAAAAAAAAAAAATGCTTACTGTCCAAGTAAAGTGGATAAATCAAACCAATAGCCTTGAAACGCTCCTGGTCAGTCACAATGGGAGATGGAGGGAAGGATGTTAGCAGTGAAAGCCCACACATTGGAAAATGAACTGCTGTCTTTCAGACCAAAATCCCATATGATGGGGAAGCAGTGAAGTGGCACTGCACTGTGACAGCGCCTTGTTAGTGACTTTAGCTTAAGAACTACTACTGCATTGGCTCCTTCCAAGAATGGAGAGTGCTGGGAAAATGAATAAAAAAGAGAAATGGGGTGGGGAGAATGTAGTTGTACTGGGGGCGGCGGCGGCGGCGGGGTGAAGGAAGAGTGTGAAAAGAGAGCTACATGCATGGCCATGGATCACCGGTCCTCTCTAGTTCAAGGAAAGTTCATCGGAACTCTTGCTCGGATTCATGTCATCTGTTTAGCTGTTCATTGGTCCCTCGGGCACATCTCTCTGCCTTTACAGTCTGTTCGACTTGACAAAAGGGCATGAAGCTTATCAAATCTCCAGCAGCCAGGAACAGGTTCCCAGCCAAATTACACATTTCAAATGAAATTCACAATACCAATTATGCGTCTCTCCCAGTATGGACAAAGCGGTTTCAGATTCTCACTGGCAAATATGGGCACATGATGGTTTGGAGTTTCTGAAGGAAAAACAACCAATAATTTGGCAGACAGTAATAGTAGTCTAATTACAAACAGTGCCTGTGACAGCGAGTGAGTCGGCATGCAGAAGGGTATGAAAAATTGCTCCTTCTGTCTTTGTCCAGATGACTGAAAAGCAATGGGAATAAATAGGAGAGTCATATGTAATTGCTGCAACAAATGCCAAAGTGGCAAATGGCTGTTGTCAAATGGAGACAGCTTTATGCATGTAAACAGGGAATTAAGCAGGGGACGGCTCACGAGCTCGACTCCACTGAGAGAAGGTGTCAAGCTGCAGGAAGAAGTTTGTGAACCCTTTGAGTTTCTGCAGCGATTACTCATAAAAGCTGTGTCCAAGTCACAATTATAGACACACAGTCTGACTAAGGAGATAACATGCAAACCTTTCGGGTCCGTATTAAACACAGCAAGTATTCATTCACAATCTAAGCACCCCCCGAAAAAAAGTATGCAACTCCATCTTCTTCATAGCTTTTCCTAAAGCTACGTGCAGAAGTATTTCTAAGGCCTTTCACAGTATCTCCTCTAGTCTGAAACTAATGTGCTTCCATTAGATATATATTTTGTGCCCGTTATAATCTTGGAGACAGGGCTCGCCTCTCAGCCGGCATATACATACTGAGCTGTTAATGCACGGCCGATAATAAACGCTTAACCCAAACAGTCTTTTCCTAAACAGCAATCAAACATAAAAGTAAATAGTGATGTAAACTTTGCTATATAAATAATTTATTATTACACTAAAATTATTAAACTGAAGCAGTGCAAATTTAACCCCCACTGCTAAAATATGGTTGGTGAGTGTTCCTGCAGTGTGGGACCGACGCACGTAAGACCACTTTAGGTGGCGAGGTCATTTCCACCTGCCTCAGTCAGCTTGGACTGACTGGCAAAAGTTTGCAGTTAATCGTCATGTAATTCGTGAATGCAGACAGATTACCATCATGTTGTAATGAGTCAGAGTGTGTAATTGGCAAGAAAGAGTTGTGTAACTAGAAATAATTAATATGACCCTACAGTCGATTGCTTTGAGGTCAGATCTTTCTGCTTTCCTGCAGAGCGTCATCTTCATTGCGTCACCCTTTTGTCTTTTCCTTTTCTTTTTACTGGCCCACATCCTCAAATCTCCAGACATACAGGGAAGGAGGCATCTTGTTCCACTTCCTGAAATCACCAACACGCTTTTGAAGTTTGAGAATTAATAAATATGTGAAATGATTTGACTCTGTAACATGCTTTACAGCATCATGGACTGTGACTTCTGTGGGTCTGCCTTTGCTCCGGTGCAGCACTGCAAGAGATTTGCAGCAGATATCACATTTATCAGTTAATTGCAGTATTATTGCAACAGATTGCAAGTAATGTCCAATTGCAAACTGATAGCAGACTGACTCTTGACTCACTGCGGTTTTAGCAAGTTGGTGTGAAAATGGCAACTGGTTGAAGCAGCCATTTCAAAGGCAGGGAGAGCCCACTGCACATGGTTGCAGTCATTTTGGTAGAACTGAGATCTACTACTACTTGTGGTGCAGACTAGGGGTGCACCGATAAATCGGCCGGCCGATCGATCGGCCCAGATTTCCTTAATTTAGGGCGATTGGTGATCGACCGATTGTTGCATATGAAATCGATCTTAACCACCGATCTATCTACCTCCGCAAGGGTCTTAAAATCTGTTACTGTTCCATTTTTTTCTGCCGTTAGAGGCGGCTGACTGAAAGACCCGCCCACCAGGTGTTCATGGCATATTTTTGGTACGAGGGTTAGGGTTTGGTAAAACAGATCTTTAATCTGATCTGTTGATGAAGTTTTGTTTTTTGAAATGTAAAAATGTGAAAGACTAATGTAGTAGTCTAAGTTTGCACAAAAAAATCTCTAAATTTTATTTCTATGTCAGAGCTCTGCCGCATGGGCAGTTAAAACAAGTTTATATCGCTCCTAGGCTATTGTTTGAGGGTATGTTTTTCAATAAAATAAGATTTGAACATTGAAAGTGAATTGTGATCTTGTAACAGTGTTGGTTATAATAAAAAAAATTTTAAATCGGTATCGGCAAAAATCGGAATCGGTAGGTCAGACTTTTTAAAGATCAGTGATCGGAAATCGTCCAGAAAACTGCAATCGGTGCACCCCTAGTGCAGACCCAACATGTCAGCTCAGGTGAGAGTGACATTAAAAGCCTGTAACCAATAAACACAACAAGTCGCTGAAATCACACAGTGTTTAACACTGTTTCAAGGCCTCACTTTGATTCCTGATGCCGAGGTGCTCTGAAGGGTAGGATTAAGGCAGGTGTGGGTATAAAGATCCCATCCACTCAGTGACTGCACTTTTAATGCTAAAAACGCTATTATCTGCTGAATGTTAACAAAAAGATTTATTGTACTGTAGGTTCAAGCTTCAAAAACATCTAAGGATAGAAGATTTTACTGCATAACTTATATTGCATGACCAGTAAGTATGACTTTTAAAGTAAGACCTTAAATTTCCAGTGAATGCACTACAACCTGCCTCCTCACACGGCACAGTCACAGCCACAAAGCAGACCTCTCCCCCAGCTGTAGTCCATAAAAAAACCCGAAACACTAACTAGATTTTTTGCATAACTAGCTCCGACTGGTTGTCTATCGCTCCTCAGAATCTCTACTGAGCTCTAATTAGTCCACGTCTTAAAAAAAAAAACAAACACCTAAAAAAAGAAAAAAATCAGTACCAGCAATTCAGCAAATGTAACAAGATACGAGCTGAAAAAAATGAGTGATGTAAGCCAGTAGAGGAAGACAGGAAATAAGCCAGCACTCCAATCACACTGGAATAATCCTTTATGGGAATTTCTGGAGCGCAGAGTGCAGTGCAGATTTCCGCCTCCTTCATCACTCAAATAACTGGAGGTTTTCCTTCCTGAGGGATGCTTCAAACTTCCCACTACATACACAGTTCAGTGCTTGTATGACATTACGAGGAAGAATGAAGCTGCTCTGAAGGCAAAAGGTGGCCTTATTTCTTACTAAGGAAATAATATTCGTGCAGCACATTGCCTCATGTTTCCATTACCCCCCCCCCCCACACACACACACACACACACACTTGCTGTATTTCAATATCTCAGTATGATATCCTCGTGCATCTGGGGCTGAGTGAAGCTACAAAAACAAACAGAGCTGATCTGTTATTCCTGTGCTGAAGAAGTGTGACTGTTAAAGGCAAATTACATTTCTATCTTGTCGATAGCAAAGCCTCAGGTCTCTCAAGACGTACACCGGCACAGTGCTCGGACACACGCACACACATACACACAAACAGCCATTAAATATACCTCGTGGTCGAGACAAAATGAAAAAGGAAGGCTCTTAAAATTAGAATCCGCTTTTGTTTTCCTGCTTAAAGCATGCTTCAATGTGATTAAAACAACAGCGACTGCAAGAAAAGGCCGGGATAATAAAGCGAGAGGTTGTGTGCATGTATCATAATGCTTCATTTAGGCACTAATTCAAATTGAAAAAACAATATAGGCTCGTAACAGTGACATGATTTGCTCATGCTTATTTTCAGCAGTGGCTTTGCTCCGAGCTGAGGAGCTCTTAATTCGAGGGTCTGGTTTACAAATTCGAAATATAAAAATGCTATTTTGTTATTAACGAAAGCCAAACATGAAGCAATGCTTCCTTTCCGCGCATGATTAAAAAGATATTAATATTTCTCTGTTAGTTATGTTATCACATTTGGGGAAACATAATCAGAGTAAGATTTGTTTACACTGAGGAAGGTGAAAATTACATTTTAGACTGTAGTTTATGTTCTCTTTTTGCTTTGTAAGCTCTGGCATGCAGCTGATAACTTTCTAATCACGCTACACTAAAAAGCTCAACTTTGGATCGTCTTTAACAGGACATTTGTAAAGGCAGAGAAATCTTTCAAATTACTATTTAAGTTTAGTCACTGCTGTACCAGCTGTTTTTTTTTTTTTATTACCTGCAATTAGTTGAAGTTTCACACTTACTCACTTGATGACACCTGAGTAAACTCCATTTACTGAAGTCTGTGAACAGAAATTAACTTCACATCAGCTGACGGTAGTCTGCCTCTAAACGGGGCCTAAGATACAGTCTGTCACTTCAAACCGCTGGGAAAAACACTTCACATGTAACACACTGCAAGGTCACATTTGAGCAGCTTCCAGTAAGATTCGCTCCGTTTTAATAATTCGGTTTTCAAAACTTTCGCAGTGTCTTCATTAGGTATGTGTCCAAGATAAAAGAAAGAAAGAAAGGGTAAGCATCTGCAGCAGCCGAATAGTCCAAAAGGTTTCTTTTTTGGGGCTTTCTGTGACATAACGTAAAAATAGTTATTGATAATCCCGAAGGCTGGCAATACAGCACTGAGGCCATACATCATGCTAACTAAATGACAGTTCAGTAAATCTTAAATACACTTTGGTCATTTTAATATTTACGTCAAATTCTAAAAAAAAAAAAAGGGTAAAAATTTTAAAAAAAAAATTAAATGATTTGCTAAACACATATTTTATTCATATCAAATGTTTAAACTATTAACCACAAGTGTGAAGGGTTGTCTGTCTCTCTGTGGTGGCCCTGCAACGGGCTGGCGACCTGCACCCTGCCTCTCGTCCTATGACAGCTGAATTAGGCTCCGTGTATATAAAATTCAATTCAGCTTTATATATATGGTGCCTAACCACAACAACAGATGCCTCAAGGTGCTTTATATTGTGGGATAATACAATACAGTACTACAGAGAAAACCCCAATAATCTGACAAAAGTAAGCACATGGTGACTGTGAACCTCAGGCAGAGGCAGGCGCACTCCACTGAAAACCAGCCTGATTCTGTTGCATCACTGCAAGGGCTCAGGACAGTTCAAAAATCACTGTCTGTGAACACAGTTCACTGTGCCATCCACTAATGCTAATCATCCAGAATCTCTGAGCCCACGCTCATGAAAATGGACTGAGGCAAAGTGGAAAACTGTTCTGTGGTCAAATGAATTGGAATTTTAAATTATTTTTGGAAAACATGGAAGTTGTGTCCTCTGGACTACAGAGGAGAGGGACTATCCAGCTGGTAATCAGCACTCGTTTCAAAAGCTGGCCTCTCTGACAGTATGGGGGTGCATTAGTGCCTATGGAATTAACAGCCTGCACATCTGGAAAGGGACCAGATGTGAAAACATTTGGAGCATCACGATATTAAAAATATGGCATCTGTTTTTTAAAACTGTGATGGTAATGGTCCAACAACGCCAAAAAACAGTGTCAGTCAGTGTTTAAATAAACCCGATAGCACATGAGATACTCGTGTAAAACTATTGCAGTGAATACTGGGGAAATGTTGGCTTTATTCCTTTTTTATTAGGAAACAATATATTTTTCCTCTGTGCATGAACTCAGGGGGTTTGTCCTTTTTGGAAATGGTACTGAGGTGCACAAGCCTCTCACAGCAAGCCTCCATAGGCTTGGATACATACACCTCTGCCGCTAAGGTATAAGCTCTTTGGCATTAGCAGAGATTTGGCAAGTTTTTCATGGGTGCAACCTACATACTCCACTGTGCTCAACCCACAAATTCATTTTCCGTTACAAATGTGGCTCCATTTAAGGGGGAAATAAACAGGCTTTTAGAAAAATGCAATCCATTGTTGACTGGTTTTCAGCATTCATTCTGGTTAATATTTTTAAAGTCATTTCAACATTTTGTAACCAAACCTCTGCAAAGTCTCTAAAGTCGGACACAACTTTGGAGACGCTAATCTTTATCGGCGCCAGTAACTCGTCGCCTGATAAGATTAAACACTGAGTATGTCTGACGATTTCAGTCGCCGACTAATATAATTATTCTGAAATATTAACTGTTTTACCCTCGCTTATGTTGTGCGTTTTAATCCAGTTTAAACAGAGTATCTTTGTTTACATTGTGTAGGTGTTACTGGAACATTAATGTCTATAAATGCACTTTCCATAGATTAAATACGTGAATTTATTCTGAGTGCACCAGTAATGGTTTAACTGAACATAGATGAGCATAGATGTTTCCCTGTAAATGGGAGATGGAAGTAAACGAACATCAAAAACATTTTCAAACATGTGAATAAAAAAAAAGCATCATACATTCATCGAGCAGCAATGGGAATACACATGGCAACAACCGCATTGGGCTCTACAAAAACGCGATGGCCAGTGGGCCAACACCCCAGCTTGCTTACTATTCTGTTCGGGTTGCCACATGCCTCCCTTTATTGCCCAATTCATGGCAGCCCATAAAAGCCATTATGGAGCAGTTTAAAGTGACATGTGATGTGAACAAGAAGCAGCGATGCCATTATTACCATCTAGGGTGCCAAGGCCAGCTGGTACCCACAGCCCCCCAGCAGTGCCCCCCGTGGCGACTGAGCATCCGCAGAGTGAGACAAGGGTCTCACAACAGTCCTGGAATAGCATTTGAGCATCATCAGGATTTAATGAGGTAACAGTGCATTGTATCAAAAGCTAGTAGGGGGGTCCACCGCTGCCTTCCACTCTCCTCTCATTAAAACACTTTTAATGGGCTCTGAGGAGGTCCAACCTTCTGTAACTGGCTTTACGCTTGTTCAGGTTGTCAAGGAAAATAATTTTTGTTTAAGGACGAACTTGCCATTCAGCGCTGAAATATTGATTTAAGCAAACTTCAAGGGAATTGCTGGCTGGCACTAGTATAATGGCACAGTGTCTATGGAGCTGATGGCTTTCAGAGAGTCAGACAGCACAAAGAACACAGACTAGACTTTAAATTTAGTGGCTTTGAAGTTAGGTGAGAAGTAACACTAGAAATGGTTGGAAAGAATGTAGTGATAATTACCGATTGACACTCGGCAAAGTCACAGCTGCAACACACGGAGAAGTTTCAACAACACGAAACAAACAAACAATTGTCGCAAAACCGAATTCTGTTAGAGACTTGCTGGCAAACCTCATTTTCTTACACTAGTAAACAGATCAATACAATTCAAATCTTTAATATACAACCATATGCCCCAGAGGCAGCTTTTCATGTTTGTGTTCATTATGTGCTCGCCACTTCTCAAGTTCACGCCTCAAAAGCGAGCCTCGAGCCAGGCGAGACGAATATTCTCCATTCAATGTGACAGTTTGTGGAAATCAAGCAGGCACAGGCAACAGAACTCCGGCTGCAGTGATTTCTAAAGAACGACTAATTGCATCATTAGATGCGTTAAAATGGCTTTGCATTTCTGAAAAGGGCAACCTATAGAACAAAATGTAATGTGCAAGCTTGTGTGTCATACTAATGTGACAAAAGGAAGAGATAGCTCTTTAAATTAAAGACTGGGCCAGCTAATATGTTAATTAGTATGACAGTAATTGTGTATTTACTCAGTTAATGGGTGCAGATGCTTAAACAGAGATAATAGGCCAATATGTTTTTGAGGTGGTGTGATTAACATAAAATTAGCTTTTTATCCCCCCCATTAAGGTATGGTCGCTATGGTCATTATCAGGTTTTATTGCATGGCCGTGGCAGCGATTCAATTCGTGAAGTTCAATATTAGAGCAAGAAATTAAAGAGTGGGAATGAAAACCTCGCTAATCCCGTTAGCTCAGGTGTATCAGTACCAGCACCAAAGGACACCGCGTGCATCTCTGAGAGGAGAGTGGCTTTAAAATAACAACGCCCTGGGAATGAGGAGACCCGGAGATACAGATGGGCACACATAGTACATACATACAGTACACCTCTACTGTTACTCTCTGTTAAAGGTAGCATGTGCACTGTGGTGTCAGATTGTTCCTCTGATACACACTTGATAGAAGGAAGGAATGTAAAGATGACAATGGCGAGCGCAGAACTTCAATCATCCAGCTGAAGTATTTCAAAAAAATGAGCTGAGTGGGAGCAAAATATATGTTTGGTACCTCAAGGACACACGATGTTCCTTTGGCTGGGAAACGCTAAATGAAAAGATACATTTTCTCGGAAAAAAAAATCCACAGGTGCAGCTTCGAGATTTATATTTTTGACAAATGTTAATGCAATTTATATTCATAGTCATTCATTACGTGTATATTCTTATACTGCATGCATTTCGACATGTAAAATCGTGTGAGAATGAGACACAGCTAATTGATCATCACTTTGCAGTTTGCTTGTCTGGAATATGTTAACTTAATTCCACAAGCTTCCGGGAAAGATCAGAAAGTGCAATGCTCAGAGAAACTGCAAAAAACCCACGAGCCGCATTTCAGATTAGCATGTTAGATGTTAGATGTTAAAGCTCATGACAGTACAATTAAAAAAAGACTGAACAAACATGGCTCGTTTGGAAGGGTTGCCAGGAGACAGCCTCTGCTGGACAGACGAGACCAAAGTGGAAATGTCTGGCCATAGTGCGCAGCACCACACGGTGGTGGAGAGGTGATCATTTAGACTTGTTTTGCAGCCAAAGGACCTGGGCACCTTGGAGTCATTGACTTGACCATGAACTCTTCTCTATACCAAAGTATTATAGATCCAAATATATGGCCATCTGTCTGACGGCTTGACCTAACCTGGGTCGTGCAACAGGACAATGATGCCAAGCACAGCAGCAACTCTACAACGGAATGACTGAAAAAGTAAAGAAGTGCTGCAATGACCCAGTCAAAGTCCAGACCTCAACCTGATTGAAACGCTGGACTTTAACAGAGCTGTGTGTAGACATATGCCCACAAACATCAACGCCGTAAAGAACGATGGGCTGAAACTCCTCCGCAATGATGTGAAAGATTAATAAATCACCCACTTTGGATGTTATCGGTCTATTAAATGGCTGTGATCACTCTCATAAGTATGGTTCAGACTGGCCCTGCACTAGCTTATCACCAATTAGATCAGTGGATCGGTGCTGAGTCGCTGCTGGGAGGGACTACGATTAATCCACCTCACACTGGGACAAAGTCCTGTGTTTGGCAGGTAACTACCAAAAAATATTGTTTTAGCCAGTAGAACCAGCTACTGTGAAGACGAAGAGTTCAAACGTGAGTATTTTTATGCTAGTGTAGCCTGAAAATTGTTTGTTACTGCTGTGTTACTTTAAGTGATAGAGCAGGTGGATTTCTTCAGGTTACACCTGCTAAAGGTGCTTCTACGAGCTGTTGAATCATTGCGTGTTTCCCAGTTTGCATTTGGTTTTGATTCTTTGTTACAGTCAGTTATTGTTATTGCATTTCATTCCTGTTTTCCTTTGTTCTTCTCGTCTTCCCTGCACCTCTGTGTTCCTGAGTCTGTGTGTCACCATCTCTTGTCTTATGTGTGTCGTGCATTTAGTTGTATTTCCCCGTCTTGTGTCACATCTACGTTTGCATCAAGTTTAGTCTTGTCCTTTTTTAATTTAACAGCCTCCCGTTCCCTGTGTTTTTTGCTTTATTCCCTTAGTCTCGTTAGTGTTATTCTGTTCTATTCTATTCTATCTGTTCAGCTGTTTCTACTTTCCCAATCACCCTCCTGTGTATTTATTGTCTCAGTTTCCCTCTTGTCGGATTGTTGTTGTAGTGGCTGTGTTTCGTCCTGTGTTCCCCTTGATCCTAGATTCCCCCGTCCCAGTTCAGGTTTTCTTTCGTTTAGGTCTCTACTTTGGTTTGTTTGTTTATTTGCGTATCTGCCACAATAAAGGTTCATTTTGCGGTTTCACCTCTGCCTGCTCTTGAGTCCAGCTTTTAGGCTCTTACCTCCACCCATGCCACATGGTCAGCGCTCACACACCGTGACAGATATCTGTTATTTAAGGGGTTAGTTACTGATGTGTTTTGATTGGCATTCGACGCCTGGATGCTTCTCAATGCAACGATTTGTGCTACCATTTCAATTTCTGTCACTCTAAAATGTCCAAGAGGATGACCGTCATACAGTGATGGCGGTGACAGTGAAGAACACTTGAACCGCTGCACGGTGCACTGAGAGTTTTCAGTGCATGCTGACATTCAAAGGGCCTTGTCAAAAAAGTCTGAAACAAAGTTTCTTTAAACAGATGCACATTCATCATGTGTTGTGCTCGGTGAAATTGAGAGACAGACCTGAAATCCCTGAATGATTTTCGCACAGAAGCACTTTCTTTGATGCGAGGGGAAGCTATAACTCTTCAAAACAGCAGTTATCCCTGGCAATCTATAAACATACATCATCCAGTAACAACACATTCATCACAGAAGGGTAAGAAAAAGAGCTGAGGAAGGGAAGGTTTGCGTAATACCTCTGATTAAATCGCTGGAAAGTGGCACAAAAGTTACATTCTCAAGCAAAATCATTTGTTCTTGGCAAATTAGTGTGGGCAGGTGCTATTATTCTCGCATGAACTCTTTGGCTTTGGGAAAGAAATTCATCTTTTCAGAAACAGGAGAGAGCAAATCACTGTGAAGTTATTCAATCACTACCTAGTGATTCAAGTGAAATTACCTTTTCGCTTTGCACGCACCTACGAAGGCGTCAGTGTGGATGGCATTTAGAACAATGATAGTGACTGTCAAAAAGAAGCCGTCCTGGTTCACAGCACCCAGGGCCTGAAGGGTAAAAAAAAAAGAGAAGAAAAAAAAAAACTTACTGGACTCACTGTAACTGCACAATTTCACTTTGAAGCTTCATTTACCCCTCAGATGAATCGCTTATTGCTCCCATTGCAAAGGCAAAACGCCGCTGCCTAAGCTTCTTCCTTTAAACTTGTCAAATTTCCTCTAACAACACCTCAGTGTGTTTAACTGACCCTTGCTTGCAAAACCACGACTGAATGCTGCTGCAATATGAATAAATAAGCAAACATACGCTCATCTTGTGCCACCTCACACGGCGTACAGTTCTGAACTCAATTTCACGCTCCACTGCCTTCTCAGACAATTTAGACAGGCTGATGCCAACAGCAGAAAGTGAAGAGACAATGCATTTATTTATCGACTTTTTGGCAGAAGGGGGGATTTGTCAGGCTGCTCGTGACTGTCAGAGGAGCCGGCGGATGTCTGCGTGCGTGCGTGTGTGTGTGCACACGACCGTGTTCCTATATATATGACACACTGGAGGGGAGCAAGAAATGTGATTCAGCCCCAGAAAGACACAGAAAGAGCATATGAGAAGGCGAGGCAGAGGAAGGGCGAGGCAACAGGCACATCCAGGGGAATTGTTTTCTTCGTCACTCACCCGGTGTTTGTCCCAGCACTCCTGCTATGTGTGTGAGAACGACATGAAATGTTTCATGTGCGCAGAGACGCCGACTACATGGTGAGGAGGCTGAAAAATTAAAATGTCTGAAGTGGAGTTTAAACACAACCAGGACAGCTGTCAAAATTATTTGTGTGTTTCTGATGTATCTGATATAGTAGTATATATATATGATAGTGGCAAAAAAAAAAAACCATCTTTTTTAAGCCAGAGGCACTGCTAATCCTGTGAAAATACTTTATACTGTCCAGAGATAACAAGACGAGGTGCAGGGCACAGCAAGCCCCGCCCCTCCAGCAGATATTATAGCTGATTTAATATGTCGCTCTCCAAACATCACATCACCGAGATGACACACAGGTCCTGTTGTTAGTGGACAGAATTTTCCAAGGTTTAAAAATTTTGAGAAAAAGAACATTTTATTGTCCTTTTTATTGTTTGTAAACTGTCTTGTAATAAGAAAATGCACGATTTGCCGGGTGGGCGATAACAGGGGGACCAAGTGATTGGATATATTTGTGTATCCAGATCATCTTTTCATCAAATGCTACATGTCCATGGACAATAGTGATGCTTCTTACTGCAACAAATGAGGATGATGTGTATTGTTCTTCAGCTGAGATTTGGCCAAATACATATTTTTCCCTATGATGAGTCTGGGCTAAGGAACAATCTTTGACTGCTTTTGGTTTTACCTTTATATTTCACCTGTTTACCTAACCTTGTTTGGTATCGTTGTTTTTCAGCTCACATATGTGACTGTACGGCTAATTTTTCCATTTTGACATGCTGTATTAAGACACTGGACCCAAAATCATAAAAAACATAAAATCAGATTAGAAAAATATATATTTTACTAAGAAAACCACAAACATGTTTAACGAGCTCTTTTATAACTTAAAATACAAATATAAGTTGTAATTTTTAAAAAATTGAAGTTATATACACAACTATCTACATTATGCAATGTAGTGCATCCGACTGCACTTCTCCGGTCTGAATGACATTCCCGTATCACTGCTGTAGATCCGTGTGGTGCAAATCAGTGAATCGATGTCTCGTTCTTCCTGGCGTACAGCTTGGAGGAGGTGGCTGATGTTTGCTCCGTTCTATAGTCGGTATCTGTAGCCAGTCTTGTTGATGATCTGGCTGAGGGGATTCAGGCCTATGCAGAACAGGAGTGGGGACAGAGCATCTCCTTGGTAAATCCTGCACTTGATGTTGACTTGTGCAACTGGCTTGAAGTCGGCCTCTAGTGTTGTTCTCCACATTCCCATTGAGTTCTTGATGAAGGCTCTAAGGGTCCTATTGATCTTGTATAGGTCGAGGCTTTCCAGGATCCATGTGTGCGGCATCGAGTCATAGGCTGTCTTGTAGACAATCCAGGCGGTGCACAGGCTGGTCAGTCTCGAGTGACTGCTCTGTCTACCAGTAGCTGATGTTTTGCTCTCCTGGTATCTCTGACAATTCCTTTCTGAGCCCTGAAGAACTTGATTGATTTGAGCATCTGTTATCTGCTTTATTTTACTTGTTTAAGCACTATAGTGACATTTAAAACAAGGGCTTAAAACCACTCCCATCTGTGTCAGTAACTACATGCTTCATAAGTGCTGATTGCATGGAGAATGCAAGCACCCACCTATGCCAGCGCCCAGGTTCAATTTACACTGATTTGATATAAGAACTTAAAGGTTAGTGCTCAATTAAAGTGACTGCGGTTGGTTATTTCGCTGTCAGTCCCCTGCTCCGAATCCCAGCGACCAATCAGAGCATCACTATAAATGAACCTGGTCAGTAAGGTCATTTTCAGCCCCGAGGTGACATAAAGCACATCTAAGGTCCACAATGGGCTAATAATGCTGGACAGTGTGGCTTGAATGAGCTGTCACGAGAATGTTTAATGAAATCGGAACCAGGAATGTAATCGTGAATAAATTTGTCAAGAGGACATCTGCAATGAGACACGCTGCCCTCATGAAGAAAGGTGAGCGATAACAAATCCAACTTTTAATAGGTTATTTAACTTTGTGGGCCCCGTGTGTTGATTGGCTGAATTAACTGTGTGCAACTTCTTATTCCTGCTAATGCAACCTGTAGTAGCGTCTCACATCAGGCACGGGGGTGTTGGATTTGTGCTGTACTGTGCACTTGATGTGATTTATGTTAGCCTTTTTTACAAAAAAAAAAATCTGCTGGCATTTAATACTGCTTTCACATAACGTGCTGTTTCATCAGTTGCATTTTTCATGTCGATCATATCTGTTGGCTTGTGAAAATGACTGGAGTGGTCCACCGGGTGGGTGGGGGTGACATAAAAAGAGCAGCAACTGGCAGAAACATAAATCATCCTATCAACCTATGCTAGGCTTATTTTAATAACCATAGCAGGTGTTACGATGACTTGAGGTCAGAATTGTGGGATTTTTAGTTTTTTTATATATATTTTATCATGAGAGCTGGGACACCACACTAGAGCTGCTAAATGCCCACAACAGCCCCATGGCTAAAGTACTCAGAGACACAACAATCTTTAAATCTGAACCAATGCGAAGCTTTTTCTCGGTTTGCTGGAGTTACACAGTTTGCATCTACATTTTTGCATGCAGCGCATTTCATTCAGTTTTTATTGAATGTAGTAAAGTTAGGCCACACTTGAAACCACCTGCACCCGTCAGTCGTGACTGGAGAGCACAGGATCACAAAAATAACTGCTCGACGGGGTCAGCTTCATCACTAGCACGGGTCGGTTAGGAGTTTCAAAATGTCAACTATGCATAAATACTTAAAGCAGCACCTTTTCAGTGCTTCGGTGTGACGAGTCTGGTGCCAATTTAATACAAATTCTTAATAGCCATCCTCACTAGGGGCTAAAGATAGGCTTTCATAAAATCATGGCCTCTGCTACTTTGATTTTCAACTTGCAAAAACAATTTTTAAATGCTAAATTGTCACGAAGAATATTCCCACATGTGGTGTAAAGTTTTTATCAAAACAAAATAAAATTGCAATATTTTTTTGTGCCTCATCTTGTCAGACTTTATTTGTAAAGAAGAAAGCAACACGAGCTTCTCAAGAACAAAACCTTTAAGCATGCAGGAGAAAAACACTGAAGGAGAATTTCTGCCTGGAAATTATTCAAAGCACAGCCGTGTCTGAAATATCCAAGTGCTCCCCAAGTAGAACTGTGGGTTCAGGTCCACTGAGCAGTTTCTTATCACAAAGACTTTGGGTAATTGACTCAGACATATCAAATAAACTTTGTACAAAAATTCACAAGTAAGCAGGTATGACATTCTAATAGGCTTCTTCATTAAGCCTTCCGGCAGGGGGTAATGTGTTTGAAATTAATGTGACATTTTCAACTCCAAAGAGTTTCAGTCTTCAGTTATTTTTGCACATCTAATAATCGCTGTGGATGTAATTTATGCGCAGTTGTGATCTAATACAAAGCCGTGTTTCCTAAGCTGCTGGAATCTGACATCTAACACTGAACAACACGCACACGCATGTCCATATCAGCGCTCGGAAAAGAGCAGCGGAGCGCCGGTGGAGCATTAACAGGTATCTGATTCAGGCAGAGGTTTTTCACTACGAGAGGAGCCACCGGGTCAGAGAGTCTGCGGCTGCCTCTTTGTGAAACTACTGTGTGAGGAATTATGCGCGATATTTCCAATTAGCTTGAGGATTTCCAGTTATTCTCTGCAAGCAACTGCAAGATTTTCTTCGGCATGTTAGTTTGAATTTAAATAAAAACGACGCCGAGGCAGAAGATGTCACGTTTTTGAATAAGCAGAAGGAAATGGACCAGTGCTGTGAAAAACGATTTCTTAGGGTTTTTTTTAAACATTTATCAAACGTTTCAAATCATTAAATAAATGTTAATGTAGACGAAGATAACCCAAGTTTATACAAAATCCAGTTTTTACAAGATGATTTCATTTATTAAGAGAAAAAAATGCTATCTATGCCCACCTGGCCCTGTGTGAAAAAGTAATGGCCCCCTAAATCTAAAAACTGTTTGTGCACCCCTGGCAGCTTTGTTTTTTTTTTAGTCTTTCAGAGGACTTGGTGGTGCGTTTCAGATCACTGTACTGCTGCTTAACCAAGTGCCAAGTGTTCTTGAGCTTCAAGCCACAAACTGGGCCTTTTCCTTCAGAATTTTCTGGTAGAGCAGAATTCATGTTTCCATCAATTAGTCATCCAGGTCCTGACCATCACCACCAGCTGCTTCTTTTTATAAAATGCTGTGGTAGTTTGATGCCAGATGTAACGGGACTCAAACCTTCCAAAAAAGTTCAGATTTTGTCTCGTCAGTCCACAGAAGATTTCCCCAAAAGTCTTGGGCTTCATCGAGATGCTTTTGGGGGATTTTTTTATTTTTTTTTTTAGTAAGACGAGCCTTTGAGATCTTTGTGGTCAGCAGTGGTTTTCTCCTTGGAACTCTTCATGGATGCCATTTTTGCCCAGGATTGCAGAATCAGCTGTTTGGCACTGGCAGAGTAGATTTGGAAAGTCTTTCATGGGTGCGACCCACATACTCAACTCTGCTGCTCAACCCACAAATGCATTTTCCTTACAAACATCCCTCCATTTAAGGGGAAACAAACAGGCTTTCCTGTTGCATAAGATAATACAAATGTCCTTATTTTTTGTGTTTATATGGTGCTACAAGTTTGAAAATCTTAAATTAAAGCACTGCTCTAACTGCGTCTACTTTGTTTGTGAACAGTTACTTAAACTGTCCAAGTGCGACACATGAAATTACAAAAATCATAGCAATGAATATTGAACATATCATAGTGTGGTGTAAAAAAACAACACCACAAGTGAGCAAAAGACTTTGCAAAAGAAGATGAACATTGCCTCTTTTCTCTGCAAAATGAAGGGGTTAGTCTTCCCCAGTTGAGTTTTATCCAACACTCTGCTCTATTATCATCATTTCCCAGTAAGCAGAAGCTCCCCAGATACTCCCCAGAGAGCGGCATTGAGCTGTACTAGTGCCTCTGCCATGTTACCATGGAAACATTTCCGTGGCATAGCCCATTACAGAAACAGTCACTTACACATCACTTCAGAAAAGCTTTCGGGGGAAGATTTCAACCCCAGCAGAAAAAGAAAAAAACAAAAGAAACACTGCGAACGTCTTTTAGCTCAAACTTTAAACCTGAATCTTACATTATCGGTGCCAGAGTATGTGGCACACTGTGTTACAGAGCTTTATTTTGCTCTACGCAACACTGAATGCTGATAGTTTTTCACGAAAAGGCGCCGCGTGGCCGGGGAGAGGGATTTTTTTTTTTTGGAGGGAGCGAATGCAGCTGGCCACAACTCCAAAGAAAATTCTCCCAGGCATCCGGAAATGTTAAAAACAATTACGCTGCGCCCGGCTTTTAATACAGAATGAGACTGCACCACATAATAAAATGTACCGCCGTAATTATCTCTAAACTGCTGACTCATTTCATCAAGCAGAAATTGAAAATAAGAAACAGCCCCCCTAGCAGCCCCTTGCCTCAGCGTCTGTGTCCTCCATCACCTAAATGAGGACTTTGATGAGGTTAAGTAAAACAGTAGCCCCTGCCCGATTGTTCCACATATTCAGTAGTGGGGAGCCAATTTTCTGGAGGCCTGCTTGTTTTTGATTAAGTCATGTTTTATTATGCCATCTCTGCACTCGTGTAATGAGTCTGGTGTAAGGATGATAAAGCTTTGATGAAACCTCCAACATTGCCGTTATGACTGCTCTGCTATCCAAAAAAAAAAAAGAGAGAAGTAAAGAAAGGAAAAGGCCTTTGGTGAATGCTGAGTCTAACTCTCAGCGGCAGGATGCTGTTTGTTTACCTTGAGGGAGCAGGGGAAGCAGATAGGGTGGGCATCTTTTTGGCTCCAGCATCCCAACATGCACTGCATCTCAGCTCATGTCTCGAGCCCCAGTCATCACTCACATCCACAACACTGATTGCTCTTTTATGACACGTCATTATACGTGTGACTAATGAGTCACCTAGGAGGAGGTTGAGGTGAGGCTATCAATATTGAGGAGCGCGATAATAGCTGGACCTTTGCTCTGCATATAGGATGACTCGTGATGGATCTTTTGGCTTTAAAATGTTGATTTTCGAAGTGACTCATCACTTCCATTATGACCTTTAATTGCACAAAGTGGTAGTCAATTCATCTTTGCAGGAAAAATAGCGTAAAAGCTCAGTTGCAAAGTCTTGAGGGGCTGCGTTCGCCCGCTGCTGATTAGTTTGGGTCGAATCAGATTAAACTGATTGGCAAAGGTTGATTAATGTTGGAATCACTTCAAACTCACCTTGATTAATTCCTGAGAAATCATTATTAGTGCGCTGAAGTATTTAGCTTCTGACAAACAAATCGTTAATTTTCCGAGCTCATAACACAGACGCATCGCAAATTCATTTGACAGTGACATTTTTTTGCTTATCAGCAGCGCACCGAATGGTTGTTTCATATTTGATATAAACACATTTGCCACCATCATTTCATTATTTCCTGAGGGTACTGTGAAGTGAACGTGGAGCCTTCAGGCAGTGTGCATCCAGAAGTGCTGGAGCTGGTCCAGGAGCTTTAGGTACACAAGTAACCCCCCCCCCACCCCCGCTT
>VOQJ01048010.1:0-15555 GCA_015052665.1 Apistogramma diplotaenia | reverse complement strand
ATCAACAGTCCTAGTTCCTCTGGCTACAACACACACACACACACACACACACACACACACACACACACACACACACACACACACACACACACACACACACACACACACACACACACACACACACTATCAGCATGCTGCTTCATGACCCTAATACAAGGAAGTGGAAGATAATGTCCAGCTGCCACTGAGGAAAAGAGATAAAGATAATTTGTTCATTGTGAAATTAAAGAAAATGCAAAGAAACAAGTGTTTACTTTAGTCCAATTAACAGCACATTCATGTAACCTACATTACTTCTTTTGTCTTAGTTTCATAGTTAAGGTCTTGCTTATGTCCCACACACACACACGCGGACGCACACACATTTCCTTTTTATATTTAAGCAAAATCAATACAACAGTTAAAGTGAGCTATGAGAAGCTTTCACTCTGAAGGGAGGATCATCATTAAAAGGACCTCATATCAGATGTTCATACTGAAAAAGTCTGAAATAACGAGGTCAGTGTGTGCACAAGCACATTTTCATAACGTTTTTCCTACTCTTGGCTCCGTATGTGCTCAGTGAGAGTGGATCTTCAAGTATGGTCTTTTTAGGAACACAGCTCTGAACACAGAAACCACGCCCACGTGTCTTTGCATCTTCTGTTTGTGAGAGGCAGCCAATCAGAAGAAAAAAGCACTGATTGGGCTACAATTTTCATATTTTATTAATGTCTCATTACAGAGGGAGCACTGATGTGATCACTGATGGCCTGTGGCTGCAAAACTAGAGTTATTTAGCCAGTGTTTGAGTTTTGAAAGGTCTTCATCAGACTGTGAACTGTAAAGCACGTGGCCCGAGTATGCTGGGAACACGAATGATGAAAGAAAATGAAAATCTTCACTTCTTCTGAGTGTGCGTGTGCGCTCCACAGCCGAACAGGCAGAGCTTCTACACTATTAATACTGAGCACACAAAACACACGTACCTGAATCAAAGGTTTGAGTGACCAGCAAACAGATGACACCGACACACGAAGGGGCAAGGCTAAACTCACTTACTGTACCATCTCTGCCAAAGGCTCACACTGTTATGTTGTTATACAGTATACAAATACACAATTTACCTCAGTAAGCAGCATCTACGTGCATACAAGAAAAGCGATGAAGATACATTAACAGCAAAAGTATTTATGATCTGAGAGGAGACATGTTGTCAAACACTTCATTGTTTTATTCTCCATATCCTCATCTTTTCTTTGACAAACAATTAACCTTTTCCCTCAGAAAATAATCACAGCGCTAATGTATAATGTTCTCTCACCCAACACTAACAGTCACTCCTCGCCAGCATCGGCTGGAGATTGAGTGTACAGTGAAAGCTGGCTTTTTATACAACATGGAGCCTGCCAGGAAGGCCAGATGGTCCACTGGCTTTGATTCCTCTACTTTTCTTTGTACATAATACAACCTTTAACCTCTGGCTAATCATACCTGTATATCCTCTAATCAGAGCAACGCAGAGCAAGAACGAATAAGAGAAAAACATCTCGGAAACAGCACGACGCAGCATGCGGCTGCCTGAAATGAATGACAAAACATCTGAAGGATGTTTAGAATCGCCATCTCTAATGTAACAAATACTGCAAAGGACAGAAAAACCATCTAACATGGTGTATTTTCCCTTTAAAGTGCCACCATGGTTTCTGCTCCAGCTGGCTGACGGTCACACACTGACCTGTAGCAACGCAACACAATCTGTCATCAGTTTCTAGTGAGCCTTCCTCTGTGAGCGGCTCAAAATAAAGACTCGTTTATTAAGAGCTCTGCTGTGTAACGTGCACATCCACCAGGCCAGTGGCTGGAAAAGCAGAGGACGAGTCGGAGCAGTCTCAGACATAGCATAAAATTGCGACCGTGATCTCTTCGTTAATATGGTAACAACTTGTCAGTTATGCAGTAAATTGTACCCTGCTTTATCCTCCTTTCTGACTCTAATAGGACCACTGATAGGCATTTCTGCACTGGCTTCACTTTAGACCCAGAAGCTAGATCCATCTGGTTAACCTCCAGCCCTCCATATAGAATGTTCATTTAGTTGGAAATAAATAAAGATTTTAATACAACAGTTAGGCTGTGTGGATGGCAGGGGTGGACCCAAATGCAGGACACATGAGACAGAACTGGTATTAAACCACTTTAATGCTGAAACTCTTTTCAGTGTCCAAAGATGCAAAACACAAAACCCATAAACCCAAAGTCTAATATAAATCCAAAATGAGACACACTTGGGAACTAAAAGGGAAACGCTGGCAGGGACCACAGACAACAACACAACATCACGTGAACACAACATCACTGGGCAGAGAACAATGGGTGAACCAAATGAAGCTAATAACACAAAGCATATGGAAAACAGGAACAAAATAAAACAGGAAGTGACTTGACAGAACACGAGGAACAGAATACACAAGAGACAAGTGACAAAGACAAAGAGACAGACACCTGAACACAAACACAGCGAGCAGGATACAATATAAATACCTGCAATTAACAAGATCTAAAATAAACTAAGAACCAAAACCATATGAACACTGAAACACAGAAGAATCTCAAAAGAAAACAGAACCTAAAGAAAAATAACACAAAATGTTGGGTAAAAAGCCCAGGACCAGGATACTTCATTCGAAAAGTTACATCTTCTAGTGTCTGAAAGTCTGTTTACGTAGCATGTGGCTACAATAAAGCCCCACTTTAGATGGGTCCCAGGTGACCTGGTAGATGCAGAGAGGTTAACAGAAGTCGTTTCATTTTGCTAATTCTGTCCATTCAAATTTTAAAAAAACTCTAGTTAAGATGTTTTTATTAAAATCATTTTAATTATTCATTAAGTGCTAAAACTTTCCTTAGGTGTACCAACATTTTAGTATACAGGGAAAAGCCTGCCCGGAAGATTTCTGCTAGATTCATATCATTATATCTGGATCGTCATCATACTAGAATATTCCTCTGCTACAAACTGGGAGTCTTCCCATCAGCCGGTGATCTGCATTTACACTGATTCCTACCAGATCTTTTCATTGCTCAAACAACCGTCTTGTGGATTCATGGCATGGATTAAAAAAAAGAACCACATATGAGAAAATACTGCTCATTTTATAACCATGTTGATGCAGTTAGACTCATAGGAAATCACACACTAATCAGAGGTTTGTACTTTGTGGACTTCTTCATAATCTTTCTAAAGTTGTTGCTCAGAAGAGAAAAACTGGCTTAACTGTAACTGAGAGGTGAGCCATTTTTCATGTTTTTTTAATTTCTCTTGCTCATCTCTTTACTGTATGTATAAAAATGCAGGAAAGTATTTCGTTATAAAAACCTACATATTTACTTGACTTAATGAAATAATCTGCCCCTTAAACACATTTGAAATAAACTTAATCTCAAAATCAGTTACAGTTACATCTTTGACTGAGATACTGTACATGTGCTGGCTTCCCCTCACCAATATATGACCTATATGATCCCATAGGTTTGATCCAGGCCTTGATTGTTTACATTGTGTCTCAATGCCCTTGCTTGTGAGATTATGAAGACCCTCTTTTTCTCCTCTGTGCTTGGAAGGAGGGGTTTGTTATTGTTTTGATGTACTTTCACAGCCCTGTGCTGGCCAAGCCGCTCTGCATCAGATCTGCATGTTAAGTAGGTCAGTATAACATGGGTGACAAAGCTTAACCCCATTCTGCTGCTGCCGCGTCAGTGCTGCCCCATTGGCAGCTGCTGTGTCGAATCGGAGCAGGGGCAAGCATCCTCTCTGCAATGGGGAAACTGATTACAAGTTCAATCACCCACGAGGTTTAGTAAAAATAAACAAGAAAGTGCACTAAAGCAGGTTTAGTTGCTTTCCAGTTGAGCGACCAAATCCTGAAAAGGTGTGTTAACAAATCTCTCCTTCACTGTCTTAGCTCATGCTGGCATCTGTTTGAACATGTCCATTCATGAGTGAAAACGGGCCAGACGAGAGCCAGAAAAAGGAGTCCAGGATGGAATCTCTAACAATCTAGATTGCTCATTTTCATTTTACAGTGGATCAGTAAAATGGAGTGTGGTCAAACAACAGAGTGCTGTTTAAACAAAAATGAGCTGTTCTTCATATTGACAGACAAAATTTTAAGAAATACACTGGTTTAACATCTTAACCAGTTACATTTCGAGGTAAAAGTTCAGTGAAGTGAAGGATTCTCAATATGTATGTGTGCCTCCGTCCTGTAGAATGACGATTAGTTGAAAAGTGTAATGGAATGGGAAAGGACAGCAGAGGACAGGTTTAATTATTTTTATCACTCGGGTTCGAGAAGAGTAGCCCACACTACTGGCTTTCCCCGAACCCTCAAGCGGTGGTGGCACATGACTGCCCCTCCCTGAGCCTGGTTCTGCTGGAGGTTTCTTCCTGTTAAAAGGGAGTTTTTCCTTCCCACCGTCGCCAAGAACTTGCTCATAGGGGGTCATATGGTTGTTGGGGTTTTCTCTGTATTATTGTAGTGTCTTTACCTTACATTATAAAGCACCTTGAGGCAACGGATGTTGTGATTTGGCAGCATATAAAGTTAATTGCACTGTAAATTACACTTTCGTATTGTAAACCCCATCCATTTCCTTTACAGCAGTGCCTTTTCCCCTTCCCTTAAAAACCCAAACTCAGCATTTATTTTAGCTCACGCTAAGACATTAGGCTGAGAGCCTATGATCAACAAGATCTACACAGAGAAAGTAAAAGTCATCAAAGGTTTTGAAAGGGAAATCTTCTGCAGATCAAAAAGGGTAGCAGCTGCTTTTTCTTTGGATTTCCAAGGGTGTCTCACCCCAGTCACTTTCTGCAGTGGCCTGAGGTTTTAGATGGTATCAGCTCTCCTGAGCTCTTTGTGTAGCTACCAAGCAGGTCAGCCAAGTCACACAAATCTGCTGTTGCCTGGGTCTCTTATTGCTAACACAAACATCCTGCAGTGGAGCTTCAGGTCAGCAGGGACCAGTAGCTGCCCTCATCAGAGGGGTTTTATAGTTAAACACACCTAGCCTGGGCCTAAATACAGGATATGAACCAGCTTCTTTTCTGTGGGTCTATCTACTAAATGACCTTGTGTTCTGCCCCACAACCACCTTGATCCCCCATTTACTCATTGATTTTTCATTTGATTTATGCTCTGTTTAAAAGGGTCAAAGGAATCACACATACAATCACAATAAAGTCTGTATAAAAATGCATTTTTGTTAAGTTAACAAATAACTGTGTTAAATAAAATGATTCAAAAATGATCTTGATTATGGTTTCTGCCATAATCAGGCAGCCCTAAGTTGTAGCTCACCCTAAATGTCTCGAAGAGTGAGATGGCTTTTGCTGACAGTTGAGCGAGTTCAGACACAGCAATTTGAACATCCAGCAGCCCTCCTTTGAAAAGAGGAGAACTTCAAAGTTGTGTCAAGCTGTCTGAACAGCTTCCAAAAAGGTTCAGTGTTAACTGCATCTTCAACCACAGTCTCTCACTTTTATGTCTTCTATTCATAGAAATGGTTAACGTGAGAAAGCTCTGAGGTGCGGAAAAGAATAAAAGACAAATGTTCAATAGTGAAGACATAAATTAGAGACAGCTTTTACTTTTCCCCCATACTCTGTGTATCTGGTTAGTATATACAGTACCAGTCAAAGGTTTCTCAAGCTTATCCGTTCACATGAATGTCCAAACCTTTGACTGGTACTCTAAATATACATTTTATAGCAATACCTAAAATATATCTACTGTAAATGAAAAAAAATAGCTTCATCCCATCTACAGGCATGGACGGGATGATGCTGTGAAGCTTGTGCTGCAGGTGTCCTGAGTGTGGCCATCAGGCAGCACTCAGATGGGTCTAAACCTGCAGTCCTGTGGTCCATTACTGCTGTCCAAACACAGCAGGATGCTACGAATCAGCTCATCAATTCCACTTGACCAGGCAGTGACATATACGGAGTTAGATGCTAGAATAAAAATGGAAGCAGTTGCTTTAAAAGAGTGTACAAGCTCCTGAAATCTGCTTAGTAGGCCATATGTTTGACCTTTGCAGAAGCAATATTCTGCCTTTTGGGGTTTTCCTTCAATATTTTCCAAGCTTTTGTTTTGCATTCAAAAGGTCTACAGAGTGCAAAGTGAGCTCAGCCTGCTGCAGAACTGCCTGAAACTTCACGCTGACAGTCGAGGCTTTTCCTCTCTTACTTATCAGTGTCACCATGTAACACCTGCATTGCCCTCAAACAAAGAAGGAGCAGCTACCTTCAAGTCTGCCATTTTTAATTACTCACCAATGTCACTTTTCCTAACTTTAACTCTAAAAGTGTGTCAGCCTTGAGTAGAGCATATCCCGTTCTGCTGTTGGCAGCAAGAGGGAAACGATGTCGTCAGGCACTCCCGGCGTCTGAATGGGAATCTCCTTATAACAGAAACATTAGCACCAGCTTAAAACTGCAGTGGCAATAGATTATTAGAACTCTAAGAGGTGTGAGAAATCAATAATCAAGACATAGCTCTGGGTTACTGTCATCTTTTTTGCTACAGTGGAATCTGAAATTAGCTGGTAATTTTGTTACCATTCCTTGTTTGCAAATGTGAAAAAAAAAATACATGGTTACAATGAAGTAATTTCCTAAATGATATTACCATTGTATGAAAACATTGTGCACTGCACACATCCAACATTTGCTCTTTAAAGACAGTTTAGCCAAAATGTACTCTGGAAAATACAATTTTCCATCTTCTACATTACCTCTATTAATAGTGTTCACCACTGAAATACAGTATCACCACTGCAATCAATGCTGAGTAAAGACAGATGCACAGCAAAGATGCCTCCAGTGACATCACGCAGAGACAGAAACATCTGCAGCCAAAATCAATATTTCATTACAGATTGTGGTGCCTTTTGACACAGTAATGTAAAAAAAAAAAAAAAAAGCCTTATAGACATCGCCCACAGGGTCTGACCCACATACAGTACTGACACTCGTGTTCTGACAGAGAGAAGTGATTATTACAGCTCTTTTGCCAAAGACTGGCCTGACCTAAGCCAACAAATTGGGTAACAGTGTGCACCCATTTCATATCAAATGATTTGCAGATCCGCTGCAGACAAATGCCACATTATGAGAGAGCGAATAGGGGGAATCTCATTAAGGCTGTTAAGAACATTGAATAAGGGCACAGTTACAAATGTCACCTGCTTCTAAAACATCCGCCAACCCTGAAAGAATTCTATTAGCATCGGTTAGCTTAGCGTCCCAGGATTGGGTCAATATGTCCACATACAAAAGCTGGTTTAGCCAATATGAACATAAACAGGCTCAGCTAGTTCCTCATTCTGATACATCATATAGCCTGTCATCCATTACTGTCGAGTGCTGATAACAGCTCGGATATTTTTATTATGAACATTTCTTTGTGTTGCTGGAACAAAAAGGGAGAATAACCCAGCCAAAGAGTTACTGTAAAAATTGGTATCAGCACCGAATTTTACTTTTGGTGAGCACTTTATATTGTAAGGTAAATTGTATGTTTGGACCACTGTGTTACCTTAGAATGACCTGGATCACCTTCCAATCACAGAGACAGACATTCACACCTGCAGTCAATTTAGAACCACCAGTAAGCCTAAACACCAAACGAGACAATGTGGACTGACCCATGTACGGTCACAGTTTTAAAAAATGAAATATACAATAAAACAACAGCTACCAGCAGATAAAAGCACATTTTGTAGAAGTCCTAATTTGAAGTAGTGACTGAAGAAGCATATAAGGGTGTGAACATCTGTCTGAAGCTCTTTTCAACTAAAACAATGTAACTGTTTACATCACTTTTTATGTTTATTTTTATTTAATCTTTAATTACCAGGAAAATCCCATTCAAAATCTCTTTTACAAGGCGTCCTGGCCATTACAAATGAATGAAACAATAGGAAAGTCTTCTTGGGGTAACTGTCAGAACATGTGCAAAAGTATTCTGCTTTTGTGTTCCCAAACCATGGCTTAATGTCTTCATATCACACTCAACACTCCTCCTGTGAGCAGAGGTCGCACTATTATCAGCAGCTCTGATAAAAGGTGAGTTAATGTACAACCCGGGGCTCAGAAAAGAGCTCAGGGTTTGTTTGTGCTGAAGGATGCCCGTTTCTCCATTTGATGTAATGCCTGGGACTTAGTTAAAGAGGATCATTTCACACTGAAAGCAACTAGTATCATCTGAGGGTAAAAGCATAGTCCAAATGCAAAGTACTGGAAGGCACTTTAGGCCTCTTTTGATCCAACCCGACTAACTCTTCTTGAAATTAGCTGCTGGTGTCAATTTATAAACTCATTAGTTTGATCAAATGTGACCCCGAGCCTGAGGATAATGAGAAACCGTTACTCTGAAAACAGCAGGGCTTGTTGCATGCTTTACTTTCTCCTTCTTAGAGGCTATAAAAGAAACAGACCGACCTTCCTTATGGTAGATATTCTACTAAAAAGCTCTTGTGCTTTAATTCTAAGGAACAAATGTGGAATTCTGGCATTTAAATTGACGTTTCAGAAAGCTCAAAATAGGCCCTTTTAAGCATCTTCCTGAGATGTCGTGTCATCTATATTTGGCCAGCGAACCAGACAAGTGCACCAGCAAACAAAAACAGTGACTCAGAAATGCAGAGCACATTCTTAAAAAACACTCAGCATGTGTATGTAGCATGACAGCACAGCCGACTAAAGTCTTCTGCTTCACTCAATCAAAAGCCCAAACAGAGGAGCGCGCTGTCTGAGCTCCGGCTGTGAGCTGCATGCTGTCCTGCAGTTGCATACTGCTGCTTCACAGCAAAGCTCAGACTTACAGTAGTTGCACTTCTGTGTTTTATTATCATTGATGTTATTATTGTAAATGAAAACCTCACTGGTTTTTCACTCCTGCTCTGCTAGTGTCAGGAAATGAACTAGAAGGCAAGCATCAACAAGCCTGACGCTGTAAATCTATCTCTGAGTGCTTGGACTGATCAAACTACAACTGAGGTATAACTAAATGCAGAAGGCTGCTAACAAAAAGGCTTCCGCGGCTGCCCTCCACTCCTGTCAACCGCTACAGTGCTGTGCAAAAGTCTTGAGTCACTGTTAAAACTTAACAGTGACTTATGAGTCATTCAGTCATAAAAAGGCACCTAAATCAAGGGATGAACTAGTGCTGTGATTCACATGACAAAGAACCAATTTGAAGTTCTTTGTTACAGCCTGTCGCAAAAACAGATAATTTGTTGCCACTTCCCAAGCTCGATCTATGAAAATCATTTCAGCAAGGCAGGAAAAAACAATATACTGAGGCTTAATCACTTGTAGGTATCAACTGCTCCGTGACTCTGGGCTGAGCTCTCTGCCAGCAGTACGGTTGTTATAAAATTATTCCAGGCCTCAGTTAACACCCAGTCAGTCCAAAGATTTCAGGAAATTTGTATTTTCAATATATTGTTTTAGACATCAGCCACTACTGTTAAAAGCTTAATAGCTTAGGAAAACATCATAAAAAAGCCATATAATCTGCAGCCTTAATGGAGGTTAAATGCTCAACTTTTATTAACTGGAACCATTTCAAGTCCTTATTCCACACTATGTGGAAGTGGGCTCTTGAGAATAGTACGTCTTCTGAAAAAAAAAAAATCACGTTTATTCCCTAAAATGTATAAATCAGGTCCATGCCTAAAGGTAAAAATGCCTCCTCAGCTTCTTGGCCAGGTGAATAATTCCTGAACTAATGCTTTAAAATCTAAAATCTAATGTTGCTGTTATCACTGCGACTTCAGCGTACACGATCAAAGCATAGACTCCCTGTATCTCAGCTCATTACTTAATGGGAAAGAAACCTAAGGCAGCAGGACAGGGGGTCTGAAAGCTGCTTAATCCAGATAATTTACAATACTAAGCTCCCGAAAGAGGCTAGGCTAGGCCGGCATGGCTAGCAGAGGCCAGGCTCAGAAATCTCAAGAGGAGTGTGTTTGGTGTGCAACTGTGTGAAAGCCCAGAGGCCCGAAATAACCTTCTTGCCTCCACCTTCACCGTCATCCCACAGAGCTCTGCATGCAATATTTCAATCAGAGTTAAAAACACATCCTGCACTTGCATCACAGGACTGCACTCATAAGGATTTAGCTCAGGTGATGTAAACCTATACAGAGTGATGCGTTTCTCGGGGCATGACAAAACAAATCCTCCACACACTGTGGACGGTGACTCAAGCTTCTGAAGAGCAGCAGCTTTCCTTTTCATGGTTAGAGGCAGAAAGTACGGCCGCTATTTTTACTGCATTCCTTACCCACACACGCAGCTTTCTCCTCCCAGTCTCAGTTCTTGTGACTGTAGAAAAGCTGAACACAAAAGTTGCCGTTTGTTGTTTGACTGAATTTCAGGGGCATCGGTGGGGTAACGTTCTGCCATCTTCAGGGAAGCCTGCGGCATTATGGTCCGGATCAATGAGCAGAACAGTGACTGTGAATGAACACGATGTCTGAGCACAGCTGATCCCCCGAACATCTCGGCCCCATCTTTAGCAGATAACAAACACTAATTCACAGCAGACAATCTGTTCAGGCTTGGTGTGTCACAGTGGTTGTGCAGCTAAAAGCTAGGACTCCTTAGAAACACTGCAGCCAATTTACAGGTGCATCACAAAATCTTCCAGACGTCTTACTTTGTCCTGAAAATCCACTGTAAGCAAAATTTATACATTTATAGCCAGCCTACATAATTGAACCCTTTCAGGTGTCTCATCGAGGCTCAAAATAAACCTCAGCAGCCTCATAAAGAGGATTTGCTTCCAAGTTTAGATCACAGAGACACAATTAGCAGTCTTATTTTTCCCCGCCCTCTGCAGAAACCTTTGGTGGGCAGCTGGTCAAACGCGGCCGTCACCAACTCACTTGCATGCAAGTTAATGCGATCACGTTTTTTTTAATAGAAATCAGGGCCTGAACCTACGTTAACACCACAGCCAGAATGAGATATTGGTTTTACTGATTCCACGGGCCAATACTGACCAATCAAAATGCTGCTCTTGTCCAAAATGGATCAATATGAAACCTTTAATTTTTTTCCAGAATGATGCTTGAGGTCATTTCACTGCATATTTTGTTGAGCAGAGTGGCTCTGATTTCATCGAGCAGTTCCTTCATTGCTGCGTTATTACACACTTTGAGCCACGCTGGCTCCCACATTCATACAAACAAAATTTTTTTGAACAGTTTGAGGTCTGTGGAACAAGATGTATATTCATTGTCTGGCAAAGCACTCTGGAGCCGTGTTTCAGACCAAAACAGCTTCAGTGTTGAGCCTCTCTGTTTTGGTCTCCACCAATTTGAGAGAACAAAATAACAATTAGCAACAGCTTTAGCTGATAAATGCTTAAACAACTAGTGATGTGGTTCTGGGCAACAGAAACATCTGTTTCTGCTGCTCACAGCTGAGCCAAAACAGTGCAACAAAAACAATCTACTGAAAGATGCTAAAATGCAGCCTGGTTTAAACGGCCGCCCCTCTTACGTCACACGCAATTATTTGAGACAGTTGATATGAGCATTTTATACCACAGCTGGGCAGAAAAACAGTAAATATATGAACAAAGCTGGTCTGGTTTTAGCAGTGAGAAACAGAACAGAAATGAGTCGTGTCTCTGCAGTTGTGTTGACACAACAAACAAACTGACTTTCCTGCCGGAGGCTGCCCTTGAGGGCGAATAGGAAAAAGCAGCCTCACCTGTCACAGAGGGGGTTCACCGCACCGAAGGAGTCGCAGGAGCAGGGCAGGCAGCCGCTGGTGCCGTTGGTGAAGTACTCCTCCTCGCAGTCCTCACACTGCAGACCAGTGTAGCCCATTACACATGAACACTGCCCGGTGCTCTTGTCACAGTCGTCGGGATCCAAAATCCCCTCGAAACCACTGCTGCAGTTACAGGGCGTCTCTGAGTGAGGCCGGGACGGGGAGTCACAGTGAAAAGACAAAGAATGAATGAATAATGTATGAAAAGCAGCAGCAGAGGAATATATTTCACATGCTTATTGGGACTGAAAACACTAAATAAAATGATGAGCACTACTAGTCTACTATTATATTAACACTCATTTTTGTGCTGTTTGAATATTTGAAAAGCTAAGCCACAGGTACAGCTACATGCAAGTGTGTAGCTTATTAGATTTCATTCCATCATGTTTTTTTCCCAGGTCACGCAGCTCCACCCTGCTAGCTCTATACTTGCCCTTTTCACTCCCTGTTTGTTTAGGTCTGGCAACAAAACGATTCTGTTAGGATTAGGTAAAAAAAAAAACTTTGTGGTTTGGGTTAAAATACATCCTTTCACAACGTTACCCACATCTTACACAGCAAACATTCCCATTTGCAACAAGCTTCTTCGCCATTTCCTTGTTTACCACAGTAATGCGCGCCACAACAGCGGCGAGCAGCAGCAGATTTTATTTGCCTGCCGTCTCGTGCCATTAACTGTAGACACTGAGCCTAAAGGCTGTGGGACTACACCACACACTGAGAGATGGCACGTGGGGTTCCCACTGCGTTACAATGTGAAACTTCAGGGTCCCGACCACGGAGCAGCGAGCTGGAAACGGCTGGCCTGACTCTGCCCGAAGGTCACAAAACCTGTCCACCAACTTCCCAAGTAACACATTACAGCTCACTTTCACTCTATAAAAGGAGCATTAACTGAACCTGTGCCAACGTTTAAAAGTAATCTCTGAAATTATTACAGCAACTCTTAGTTTCCCATTCCAGAAGAAGCTCGTGCCGACTCTGAGGTGGTCACCTTGAGTTAAGCACCGGCATGAACAGAGAAAGCAAAGCCTCGGTTTTAATTCAGGGGACCAAAGAACACGGACAGAAGGAGACAGAAGCTCAACTCAAAACATGGAGAAACAGCTCACACACAGTTTACTCATGCACCTCTGCCCCAGAGACAGATTTTTATTAAATAGAAACTGTTTTTGCAACGGTTTATGATCATTTAGTTGTTTCAACAACTATTCAGTAGAAACTGTATCTACTGATGAAATAGAACTTCACTGTTCTACAAAGAACGTTATTACTTCTGCCATTCCTGGATAAAAACGCTTCACGAGATTAACAGAAAAACTCTGCTTTAATGTTCCTCAGTTTAACCACTTAATCAGCTCTGATCTCAGCCGTCACTGCTGGCTCTCCTACAGCCACAGCAGAGACGTTTTACTCAGTTATTGTTGACTGTAACCGTTCAATAGCAGTAAAAACACACAGGCAGTGTTTAACAAATGCTAAGTTTTATCAGTCAAGGCAAACATGGTATCAGAAATAGCTAACCCTTCGTAGACTTTAACTATTTCAGTATAGGTTTGGTAGGATGAGCCGGTTTAAATAAGGACCATAGATCCTGTCAGGATCCCGTTCAGTTGTTTTGGATGGGAAAAACAAGGTGATATTCACAGGAGGGCAGGCCTGAACAGGTGAGGTAGGAAATGAGGTTGAAATAATCGCTGACTAACCAGCTAATCGAAAAAATAACTGACAGATTAGCAAAACAAACATTAATTGTAGCCCCTTAAGGATGCTGAGAGGTTGAATCCATAAATCCAGACCTGGAACTGGATTCGTCTGTCTTGATGTTCAGGCTAACATCACATGGTCTTTCAGCTGTTCTCATCTCACCACCACCCAACAAGAAAACGACGAACCAAATCAATCACGTTGACCTCCACGCAAGTAACTATGATGATGAAGTTTACTGACAGGAGACTTTTGAGTCCCACGCCTGAAGGTAACAACGCCTCCTCAGCATCTTGGCCGCATGAATAATTCCTTAACATCTGAACTTTAAAATCTTCTTATAATTGATTATGTTTTCACTGTCAGTGCAGCAGCGTTACAACAGTGAACACAGCTAATGGGATCAGTGGAAAGTGGAAATAGCAAAGTCATTACTCTTGCATAGGTATTAAACCGGTTTGGTCCATCAGTACACAGACACCTGCCCCACGCGCTCCTTAAACTCTGGAGTTGCTCTGCTCAATAGTGAGAGGAAAATGTCGTTTAAAAGTGGACGAAATGAGAGCGTGCCATGAAACAAAGACACTGCAAGCCGCCCTCGCTTCAACCATAAATCACTTTAAGCTGCCTAGTCCATCCACAGCCCTGTTGTGGGAGCTGCCCACAGCACTGTGCTAACGGAGCGCGGAGAGTTGTTAATTCACTTTGCCCAACCAGATTTCTCAAAGGCAACCTTTTCATTCCTCAGCCACCTTTCTAACCTCGGGTATACAGTTTTGTTTTGTTTTGAAAACCTGATTCACTTTTGCTTTAGAAAACTATTCTCATCTCATGCAGACTCGTGACAGTCTAAAATAAAGATGACAAACTAAATGTGTGACTGTGCTGCAGATGAAGGGTTTCTGCAGAGGATGTAATGACAGACATGTGGATGAACCCACAGAGTGCAGAGTGCCAATCTATTATTCATCTGATCTCAGGCTAGGTGTGGCGACCGAAGGCTCGACTGTTTGTCTCCATTCTGTGCTCAACAGCGAGACAAAGAAAACAGACAAATATGAGCGCACGAGCAGCACGCTGTTATATGTGGTGTGCACATAATACCTCAGCTGGCAATAAGAGAGGAAAGGACAGCTGAATTTTAATGCATTCCTGCTCAGGCGTCCTACTCAGATTATACTCCTCTGCCGCTGCTGCTTGGAGTTTTATGTAACTAATAAAGGCCTGTGGTTACGCAAGCTTGTTGAATACACAGTCAGGGCCTTTGCTACGGCAACGTCCGCTTAAGAACTGTCGACCCTGATCAAGCATGAAAACGTGTGAGATCCAGCGAATGCACATCACCTCTAGCACACATGCAAGGTTCATTCTTGAAACCCAGTTTTCTCTAGGTGTTGGGGGACTCTGTGAAGCCACAGCGACAGGTTTGATTTAGATTGGGCTGGATCCATGTCCGGTGAGGGAGAGAAGGTGAGGAGGAACTTTCTCCTATCTGATTCGCTGTGAAGGCTTGTGACAGCACGGCTGCTGGTATTTAGCCACAGGCAGCGAAAGACTGTTCACCAGAAGAAGAAGAAAAAACAGCCCCGATTTAAAGCTCACTACAGTGAAAACAATCACTGTGCTTTCAGTTTTGTTTTGACAGTCAAAACACATTACCGTTAATGAAGCACAGACATATTTCAAAGTAAAGCCGTGGAAAAACAGCACATGGTATCAGTCTGTGAGGCCTCTGCCCTGCAAGAGACTGTACAGAGGCAGCTGAGTGAGGCGTTCACCCAGATGATATCGTGTGAGTGGCCTTTATGCTACAAGAACAGAGTGTTGAGGTTTTTGAAGATAATCTAAATAAGCCCAGCTGATGTTTTCATTTATGGCCTCGTATGTATGACAAGAAAATGACTTCAAAAGAAAAATGGCCTCAAATGCTGCCACCAAGCTCTGCAGCACTAACACAAAACGCATCCAGGTAGACTGGTAGGAGTTTTAAAGGGCATCTATTGTGATAACTT
>VOQJ01048009.1:4512-26332 GCA_015052665.1 Apistogramma diplotaenia | reverse complement strand
ATCATAGTTACTCATTTAAAAAAATTAAAAAAACAAGTCACTTAAAAAAAGTATATATGAACTAAAAAAAAAAAAAGGAAAAAAAAAGGTTAATTTTACTCCAAATACTTTATTTAGTAAAGTATTCAAAAGTATAACAAATAAAAATTATCATTCTGTTATTTAGATTAAAAAAAGTCTGCATAAATTATAGAATAACAAAATCCACCACAAAAACTTAAGGTGCAGTTCCCAAAACATAAAATAAAATGAAAGCTTAAAAATGTTTTGAGCATAAATGTAACATACAACAAATAATCTGTTGCCTTTAAATAAGGTACAACTTCCAGAACTTGTGACAAATGCTGAAAACAAATAAAATGCTGCCAGAAAGGACTGTTGGCAGACCACACAGCCATCTAGGTGGTTATCATTTATCACATTATTGCGGTCTTTTCTGTATCTGCTCGTTTGCACCTCTGATGTTCCTCCTTTCTTGGAATTTAATTCTTCAGCAGTAACTCTTTCAGCCATGTTTGCCTGTAGCTTTACAACTTGAATGTCGCTGCATGACCCACGTGAGTGTAATCCGATTCATGGTGGGGTGACGTATTTATGTCATGAAATTACCATATCATGATATAATCTATTTTCCCGAGCAAGATTTTTTTTTTTACCAGTATTATCGTGAATGATATTTGGCCCAGCCCTACTCATAACCACCACCTGTATGAGCTGTGGCATAAAACAGTCACACACTACTTTGATACTGACTAAGCTATGAGCAGATGAAAACACGAATGTTTTCACCATCTTTTAGGACTCATTTTAAATACAGACCCACTGGTGCTGCTCCTCTTCCCCATGAAGTCACCGATGGCTCAATGCCCATTCCTCTAAACATTGAGACCAGCGCTGATCCTTTAACATGGGGTGGCTTGCCAATCTGAGAAGAAAGCAAACCCGAGCAACTCTAATTATATGGCAATTATAGCAACAAAAAACATACTATAGAACATTTCTGTTTCGCACCTCTTCTTTTGTTAAAGCGGGGGTTTCTTTTGTTGGAGTTGGCGTCACTGTCTCACTTGGAGGCGTGGGGCCTTGCTGTGTCTCCACTCGAGGTATGCCTACGCCTCTCGCCAGCCCTATCTTTTGTTCAGCTGCTGGGACGAGCAGCCCCCTGGCTCGGCCAACTCCTACATTGGGTTGCACCAACAGACCTCTAGCTCGTCCTACCACAGGTTCAGTAGTGGGGAGAGAAACACCTTGTCCCAGTAAATTATCAGCAGAGGTTGGAAAAGCCCTGGCTCGTCCTACAGCAGGTGGTTCTGTAGAGACCAGCAGCCCTCTACTACGTCCTACGGCCGATTCTCCAAGCGGTGATCCTCTTCCCCGTCCTGGCCAATGAACACCCATCCCCTCAGGGAGATCTGGAGGCTTCCTAGGATCCATTTGATCAACTTTTGTTCCTCTTAACTGTTGACAACTGGCAGAGAGAGAGGGACAGTCAATTACAGTTCAGCATGTCTCGACCACACACTAATAATGGAAATGATGCAAGTCTAGGTCAAAATACACTGAATGTTGAAACAGCCTTTTCAGTGTTTGCAAGACCTTTATGCTTATGTGCTAAAATTAGACTGTCAGTGTTTAGTGGATTGCAGGATTTGCATCCCCACTATAAAACCACATCCTCATCTCTGCACCAATGCAGTCCTATTAACATGCATTTTTTGCACTTCTGTGCCCCATAGCCTTATTTAGACACACCCACACTAAGACAATGTACGCGGGTAATATTTGCGACGTGCACGTGTTCTGCCCGTGGCCTTGAACACTGTCAGTAAGGCCTCTGTGGAAGCGTGATATAGTTTGTTTCTGGTGTTCACTAAATTTAATGAACGGGAAATAATGGCGCCTTATTTCATGCTGTGCTAGCTTAAAAGCTGCACGGAAGCTTATACCAGATTATCTGTCTACTCATTTGCTTCAGCTGTCAGAGGATTCGGATGTATAATCATCATTTTTTAGATGTTACCCTATTCCATAAATAACGAAAAATATTTTCAAAACCACTCCCATGGCACGGCAGCATAACCAAAATTAACAGCTGCTAGCTAGCGAACTGAAACACGTGTTTAAAAAAGTGCTCAGCTGTTAACTAATACAAATTAAACAGGACAAATATGTTCCCACGTAACTCCCCGCTGTATTTCCATTTAGGAACAAGCGAAAATACAATTCTAGCCCTTAAATTTACAGCAGGTGAACTTACATCGAAGAAAACGCTCCTTTCGTCCCTGAAAAGTTAAATCAAATCGTGAGCGACGGTGTCTGTCTGCCCCCGGGTTTTCTTATTGGATAGTCAGCGGAGCAGAGGATTGGTTTACTGAACCTGTCAATCTTTTTCTTGACATTTGAAATCGTGCCTACGAAAATAGTTTTGCTACCAAGAGTGGTTACCATCTGCACTTGAGGTCAGATTAGAACAGCGGTTCTGAATTTTTTTCCGTCATGCCCCACTTTGCTGGATGAAATCTTTTCACGTCCAACGCGAAGCGCGGTCGGGGTGGGCGGGTCACCGTGTGTCACCGCTAGGTGGCGAAGCGGAGCGTGACGGGTCAATGCACACAGCAGACAGTGATGGTGGAGAGTTCTGCTAGTCCTTGTGGTAAGATACAAGGAATGTAACGTTTCCTAGTTCTTTCGTGAAAATTATTACAATGTTCAACATTTGTTCTGCATTTGTTCTCCCAGGCCGTTCGCGCCCCACCTGTCATAAATCCCGTACCCCACCAGTGGGGCGCGGCCCAGAGTTTGAGAAACACTGGGGATAGAGACAATGCAGTCTGACGTAATGGGAAAATTAAACTTGTGAAAATGTTACACTATTCCCTAACTGGTCTGCTGTTGGTAGCTACTGTGAATAAGGTGTCCCACTTCATGCGTTGTCCCCCTGTACCACATTGTAACTGGCTCTAATATTCAAAAGTCAACACTGCAGGGCAGACACACTTCTATCGTCTGGGTCTTACTCCTTGACTAACATAACACGGACGGCTCTCATCAGGGGTAAAGCGCTGGTTAAAATGCCAACAGAAAAAAAACAAGTCAGTCACAACAAGGAGGGAAAAGGCATATTTGAGCAAACTACATCAAAGACAAGGAAATGCAAGTACAATGAAAACTGGGAAATGACTTCTAGCCCTGTGTGAGACCTATAAAGACAGTTCTTTGAGTTTTTCCTCAGCTGTTTTTCATATTTATTGAGGAGTTTGGGAAGCTCCCTGGAATTAATATTTGTGACCAATCTGTGCCCTTTTCTTTCTCTCTCTTTGTATTAAATACCCCAAACTATCAGCTTATTGTTAGTTCAGTTGAGTTTTTATTATTTGGGAATGTTTAGTTTTAGTTTATATTAGTTTTATGGAGGGCATATGTCAGAGGCAACATTTAGGAAGGGTATTACAGTAAAAACATAAGCAGCCTGCAGGCTGTCACTAAAGGTGCCCATTAATGCCTCGTCAAATAAGTTGTAATCATTTTTAACCAGCCTAACAAATACTAAAACTAAGGCTATTTCTTAAAGTTAATTTTATTTTAGTTAATTTTCCAAATTCAGAAAATAATTTCAGCTCTATTTTTTCAGAAGTCTAGTTATTTTACTTTAGTTAGATAAAAAATTTTTTATTTCTTTTACAAATTTTTAGTTTTTATTTAGTTTTAACTTACTAGAAAACATTGATCTGTTCACCCTATTCATGACATAAACGCTTATGTGGCAGAAATGATCTAATAATTAACAACTCATTTAGTGTCAGGCAGTAATAAGATACAGAATGTGGGATACAACTCTCACATTTCTACAGTCACCACAAACAACTTGATATTTATGTGCATTCTTCCGCTACACTTATTAATTGAAAGCTGACACTCAGACCTAAATATGAAGAATCAGGAAAATATCCATAAGACAATTGCTTTCCTTGCAATTAAACATTTCCGTCTTTTATAAACTGACCCCAAATGATTAATAATCTTTACTGTAAATGATAAACTTCACAGCCATAGACATATAATTTTAAAGTTTAAAAGGCAAATTATAAAAAGGTACATTAAAAAAGTGGAAAACCAAGGCAGTCAAGCTGTCTTAAATATACTAAAGCCCACAGAGGCTTGCTTTTCAGGTCACTGGTCAGACATATTGGCAATTAGTCTTAAATTAATTTGAAATTATCATAAAAATGCTCCCAGAGCTTGTGGGGTGATGACTTTGTGTCCACACCCCCATTCAGGAATAAATTAGTCAAAGTTACAGAAAGTAACTATAATCTATCATCTTGAAGTATCTAATGTCATAAACAGCAAAAACCCTGCAAAACCGGAAGTCTAAGTTTTAAGGGATGTGATGCCATCTACTGACAAATATATGTAACTACAACAGAGAAGTCAATCAATGACCTTCCCTCTTGAATGTGCAAACCAGCTCCGGGCGCTTCCTCCTGAAGGCCAAACTGACAGCTGACTGTGGCAAATCTGCCAGTGGGAATGCTCAGAGTACATGTGATGTTGCAAATACTGCAAAGTAAATAAATAAAAACACCCACAGCACGTGCTGTATATTTACTCGCTTTTCACTGTGTGGCTCTGAATAAGAGGCGCAGCAAAAATGTCAGCGTGAAAGAGTGGCGCTTATAACAGCAAGAGGGCTTTGTCATCTTTTAATTAGAGCACTTTGGGCTAATGTCGCCTAATCCATAATTGCTGGCCTTTTGAGAGGAGTGTGAGATATTTTTGGTTTTGTATTCAGACTAAGGAGTCATTATTGTTTGCTCTACTACTTTTTTTCTAGCTTCACTGGGCAAGCCACTTTCACTTCCTTCTTGTCTTTATTTTGTAACACAATTAACTGTAACAAAATAATCTCTACACAACTGCTGTGTGACATAACCGTGGAGGGCAGAGTGGTCTACTTAAAAAAAGACTGCACTGCTGATCCACAGCAAGGAGGTTTTACTCTGGTTGATCACATTGGGCCCAAGCTTCTTCTCACAGTCCAAAGACATGCATGTAAAGGTAACTGGTCATTATACTGGTGTGGATGTGCCTCTGTGTTAGCTCTGCTACGAATTGGCAACCTGTCCAGGTTGTACTCTGTCTCTCACACAAGGTCAGCTGGGGTAGGATTCAAGCACCTTCATGACCCCAGTTGGATGAGCAGTTAAGGAAATGCATGGAAATGGTTGGATCCAAAAGTCCACGAGGGAGAAGAACATGTTGTGAGGGATACTCAAATCCAGGCCTCGAGGGCCGGTGTCCTGCAGCTTTTGGATGCAACCCTGCTGCAACACACCTGAATCAAATGGCTGAATCACCTCCTCAGTATGCAGTTAAGTTCTCCACAATTGCTACACTCATGTGTGTTGAAGCAGGGTTGCAGGACACTGGCCCTCGAGGCTAGCCATGTTAAAACAGCCTGGCAAGTTGCATGCTGATAGTGCTGATGCCAGCAGATAACTCCACCCTGGAGACTTATAACGGCATCAGTTGCAGTTACACCTGAATGAGGAGTAACTTCGACTAAGCATGAACATCAGGTCATGAACCTTTTTGTAACTCTCCTTCAGTTATTTTTAACAATGACTTGCAGAGTAAGGTGCTAATAGCAGCTTCAGAGTGAAGTCTGTGTTTGAAGAGAGAGAACAAAACAACAAAAAGGGAAGCAGCACTGACTTTTGTTTGTTCAGATGAATATGCATCATTTTTTTTTTGAGGTGCAACACTTTGGGATACAGTGATGCAGATCTTCATTTTGAAGTGCAAAACCTTGTTACTGATCAGTTTTTGTGCTTTATTGATTAAATTATTCAGATGTAAACAAGGACTGAATTGTATATGTATGAAGCTACTGTGTTGAAGCTACTAATTCAGCATATTTGTATGTGTGTGTGTGTGTGGGGGGGGGCTGCTCAACAATAAAGACGCTGTTGGTTATTGATAATTTCTTTGGCATGGTATTTAAAACGAATGTGTTTCCCTGCTCTGTTCCTCTCTTACATTTTCTTGTCATGATGAAATTACCCGCTCGTTGCCCAGTTTCTGCCCGATTGTCTCAATTTATTAAGGTTATGGTTGCAAATCCTCAATTTGCTGCCAGGAAAACTAAGATAAACAATGTCCTGCCAATGCAAAGGGACAATCTCCACCTGTCTGCCTTCAGCCATAATCTACATCGGAGGAACAGACATTTAACTGACTGGTTGATAACATTATGCTAGTCCATGTCAGAGGCACAGATGGACGCCAAGCTGACACAGTTAGTAGCGTTACCTGCAACGTGTAATGCAGCATGATTGGATGAGACCAGTGGGGTTGTTTTCAGTGGCATGATTTTAATATTAGAAAATAACTGACAAGCTGGTGAAATTACAGGCGAAAGTGTAAAACCTAATGGCTGTGTGGATCAATGCTGTGAAAAGACATGCTTTCTTAATGTTTCGTTTCATTAAGGCTCTTACAGCTTGGCTAGAAGGAATCCAGCAAAAGTCACACGAGCTCACAGGGGGCTTATTTATTGGACAGAGTCTTAGTAATCTGACATCCAAACAGGCCACAGGGGGATTTTGTCTGGACGGGAGATCAAAACAAGTTTTCCATTTTGAAGTCATTTTCCAAGACTGCAGCAAATTACACCTTCACTTTTTTTTTTTAGTGTTTGTAATCTGTCGCACCAGGTTTTCTCTTAACAAATGAGCAACATTTCAGTCTTTAAACAGACTCAATGTATGCTCAATCCCTGGAAGCAATGCAGACATATCCATGCACATTGATGACTACACGGATCCTGAAACCTCCTTTTGAACTGACTGTAAATACTTCTTGTTGGATAGCGAACCAATCAACTATTAAACACACACACACAAAAATTGCAAATGTCATACTTTGTTTATTATCAGGTGTGATCCATATCTCTTTAACCCCTTCCAGTGCAAGACCTGCAGAGGTGCTGAGAGAGACAGTGACATGTTGACAGGTTGCCTTGCATAAGCCCCTGAGAGCTGCAAACCCGACATCTGCACTAATGTCTAAAACACAAATGGGCCAAATTTCCCTGACAGCAAGAGGTCTAGCAGAAACTGCCTGTTGTCACTGGAAATAATCTGGTGTGACAATCATTACTGACCTGTCAGTCAGGTAATGGTGAGTAAAAAGCCAAGGCTGTGGTGGTCTGCATCAGGCTTGAAAGTGGTTGTGGGGAGGGGGTGGCTATGACAGCACAGGCCCCTGCAGAGCCAGAGGGGACAAACACACCACAGCTGCTTCTGCTGCCTGGATGATGATGCAAGCAGCGAAAAGTCTTGGGAAGCTTTCCCATGTACCCCCAGTGTCTGCCAGCATCATCAGCATTGCTGGATTTTCTATTTTGATTTGTCTTTAGCTGTGCTGATGCTTTGCTTGGTTGTCATGGCTCCAAGAAAAGCATCAGCACAAAAGCACACTGTCCACATGGGAAAAATGTACCCTTTGTTAAGTGGTTTTGCTTTTGAGTGTCTAATGTGTTGTGCTATGTTTTTTGTTTTTTTTGCTTTCCTGTTGGAGGTATTGGCAAAATGCCCTCAAATTCATTTCCTGCTTCTTCTTCAGATTTAGGAGTCATGTGGGAAAACTGGAGCTTTTAATGCAAACTTTACTACATGTTGTTTTTTTCTCCATAAAAGGTTGGACAGTGTTTAAGAAGTTTAAAATAAGCATCTGCAGCTGGGCTTCATGTCACTTCCCTCTGAATGCAATTCTGCTGGGGAGGAAGCAAGATTATATTGTTTTACAAAATTTGCACATCTTGTCTTTTGAGGGGGGAGTCCTGTGCCTAGATGCACAAATATGCACATTTCTAATAGTGTTTTCGCAGTCACCTCTTTCAATCCATTGTGAAACCACTGCTGTATGCTAATATCTGCATGCGTCCAGTTCTTTGGCTGTGTCTGCGTCCTAATACATGCGTCACATTGATAGGTGCGGTTTGCGCAGCGCAACTCCCCAAACAGACAAGTCCATATTTGTCGAGGTGATGCACTGAGCAGCAAGCATTTCTTGAGTAGCTATATTTAGATTCTGCAACTTTTTTTTTTTACCCTGCTCTCATTTATAATTTTTGGAGAAGAACTTATATTTCCCTACAGAGATGCACCACGTGTCTGTGTAACACTTCTTCAGACAAATCATTGATAAACAGAAGCCGGTTAAGAACCCCGTTGAGTTGCTGGGAGCTCTGATGTGGTGCAGCTGCAACACACTCGATCTAAAACAGCTGGATAGGCACCGACAGCAGGTTACACATATCCAAATATGCGCGTAACTGGAGTGCTCTGGCGAGGCTACCCTTGCACCCCTGTCCGGATAACATTGTCGTGATGTTCAATATCTCGGGAATTGAGCCCACTTTTAACAAGAAGGAGGACAATTCCGAAGTTATCAATGGCTCTCTGCAGCTTCTCTTGGTCACCATCAGCCCCACAACCATGTGGAACGAGTCGTGCGGGGAGCAGCTGCTGGATTTCACTCGCCCAGAGAAGATCGTTATCGGGGTGATGTTGGCGATCATCACGGCGGTCACAGTGATGGGAAACACGCTGGTGGTGATCGCGGTGTGCGTGGTGAAGAAACTAAGACAGCCTTCAAACTATCTCCTGGTATCCTTAGCAGTGGCTGACCTGTCAGTGGCCATAGTCGTTATGCCGTTTGTAATCGTGACCGATCTCACCGGGGGAAAGTGGCTTTTTGGGGAGGTGTTCTGCAACATCTTCATCGGCATGGATGTAATGTGCTGCACTGCCTCCATCATGACCCTGTGTGTGATCAGCGTGGATAGGTAAGTTTCCAAAAGTTTCCAAAGCATCATATTGGAACTGCTTTGTTACTGCTTTGATGCCTGTCATTTTGCAGTGGGGGTTGGGGAGGGGTGTAGGTACCATAATTACGCACGCAGCGCGCCACGCGTTAATTGAGGCCAAGAACAGATCAAGTTGCAAATGAAGTAATGAACCGCAAGTTAAGCGACTGAAATAACAGAGAATTTCTGAGAAACTTGTGCAGTTGAAGCCACTGGACCAGAAATCAATTCATAGACGGCGAGTAACATGTCGCAGGTCCTGTTCATTTTCTTGACCGGACCATGGGGGAGTAATTCCTGCATGCTTTCAGGATCAGCGCCATTAAGCGACCCATGTCTTACATGTCTTGCAAAGTTCTCGTAGGCTGCAGCTTCACACTATTAGTCCAGCAATAACAAAGCAGCTGTGAAAATGTACGCACGCGTCGCGGTACCTCGAGTATAAATTTCACTAAGAAATCTGAAGTGATTTTTTTCTTTTTTGTCACAAATACATAAATATGGTCTTTCAAACAGATATTTTGCGTATTTTTTCTTATTCATGAAACTGAGTTCCTTGCTTTACATCCCACTTTAAAAATATGTAAGAGCTGAACTGTCACCCCACACATCAAAATCCCATTGTGCGTCTCAGGTATTGGATTGACCCTGACAGCCTAGAGAATTCATTCATAGACATTTCCGCTGTTTCCAGTGCAATCCCCAATGTAATAAATCTGAGGTGATTGTTGTAACTGATCTGTCTCAGTTACCATAATGAAGGAAAAGGCTCATTGTAGTATTGATAAACAGATTATTCCCCCAAGCTTGCCAATCAGGTGCTATTATGCATGTTTCCTGCTCCTGGATGAGCAAAGCACGTGGGGCTTAAGGATGCTTGAGGAGCTAATGATATTTATGGGAGGAACTGGATCACAGATCTCATGCTGTGATACTGTGATTGCATCAGTCAGCTGGAGTAAAGCTGACAGAAGAATGAATGTGTTTTGTGTTGGCTGATGACACAGGTTGAGGGCTATGTTTGGCCCCGCAAAACCCCATTCGGGGCTTGAGGAGCCCCTGTATGGAACTGTGTAGAACCAGTAACATATACTACTGCTCAAAACTTTGAAGCCACTTAAAATGCTCTTATTTTTCAAACAAAGCAGAACACCCCTTTACAGTTTTATTCTGAAACTCAAGCTGTAAGAAATGTGGGCGTTTGCTAAAAAACTAAAAATTTCATGCAAGATTGGATCCAGTACTACTACTACTACTACTACTCCCCTTGGTTTTAACCGGAATAGACAGAGAAGCTGGATGCCCTGATGCACAACTGAGCAAAAAGACAGTGGTTTAAGAAACAGATGCCTCATAGGTTCTCAATTGGGAAATTCATTAAATAATCCCTCCAAAATACCAGTCTCAGTGCATCAGTGCCACTCTGGGAAGCTAGGCTTCATTGCAGAGTTGCAGTGAAACAAACAAAACTATATCTGAGACTGGAGGATCAATTTAAAACAGACAAAAGAACACAGATATGGGACAGATAATGAATGGAGGTTTCAGTGTTTGGACCAGGAAGAAGAGCATCTGTGAGACGGACACCAAATGAAAAGCGCTTGGTGTCATTTGTCAAGTCCAGTAGAGAAAATGGAATCGCTTGGGGGTGCTTTCGCTCCAACACTTTGCCATTCCATATGAACACTGCCCGATAGGAGCCCATCTCTGCCAATAAGACAATATGACACTCATGCAGCTCTAAATATGAAGAACGCTTCAGTAGAAACAGTCACTCTAACCCTATTGAGCTATCCCGTGAACAGCTTAGCTACATGGTGCAGATGAATTGCTCATCAAACCAATCCACTAAGTGGGAGCTGCTACGAGAAGCATTGAGTTAATATGTCGGTAAACTGACAGAATGCCTCAAGTCTGCTAGACTGTGATTGCTGCAATAGAAATTCTTTGAAAAAAAAGTTACATTTAAAGGACAAAAATAAATGCTTTTATAAATCACAACTGTATCTTGAAAATCATTTTAATGACTAAAAGTATGCTTGTGAAATTTTCCGGGTGACCCCAAACTTACACACCACTCAAGCTAAATTGGGCAGCACCAGTCTGCAAAGGGTCAGAGGGAGGGTGGCAAACCAGCTTTGCTGAATCTCGACCACTTTCTGCGATTATAAATGTGACATGTTCGTAGCATACAGTCAAAAAGGACAGATGGAGCCACTTCTGAGCGAGCACGCCTGTAAAAGCAGAGGAGCTGATTGAATCCGTAGCCAGGAAATCAAAACCAAACCACCGTATTCTAGAGGCTGCTTTCACTTTATGATTATTTTCATCCCCACACAAGCTCTACAGGCAGTTCTCCAAACTGTTTGTGCTGATCTCCATGAAAACAGACTCATTTTAATTAAACAATGCAGTGTGTTTGGCATATGATTCACAACAGGAATTGTAGAGATTGCTCGCTAGGATGAGAATTACCAATTAGACACATGATTAGCTGTAATTAAGGGTCTCTCACAGTCATCTCAGATTCCCGAGGACATGCATTCTAAAAAAAAAGAAGAAGAAGAAGAAGCTCAAGAACAGAAAATGCTACAAATTGACCAGATGTGTTTGTAGCGATTATATGCTCCCTGAAGCCTAGGTGTTCCACAACAGAGAGGACTATTGATTTTCCCTCAGAGCTCATTTAGATTTAAAGGGGAGACGTGCAATGTATATGCCAACATAGAAGGATGGTCTCTAGTGTAAGCAGACGATTCATTTATGATCTTGCCTTGGATGAAAAAAAAACCTTACGTAATGAAGAATTCAAACAGCTTTTTCATGCATAGTCCTTTTATGGGGTTAGTTATAAGCAAAGTCCACGTGATGAAGTGTTGTATATGAACCTTGAAGGACAAGAAACAGAATTACAACAAGAATGATAAAAATCAATACAGCAGAGTGTGAGCTATCTTGGCTATCTTAAGCATAGTTCTAAAACACTGAATCCTACAAGTGTCATTTTATAATTTAATAGTGTCTTTTGTTGGAGCCTCACAGTCTGATGAATACGCACACATTTACCTTTAGAGAGCTTCTTTTTGTGCTGAAGAAGAATCGGAGTCCTTGTAACAAACTTAATGTCAAATGTGAAAACAAGCATGGGCTCCTTTAATAATTCTGAACCTGATGCAGTTGTGTTTTTAGTTGGCAAGGCAGTTCATAATGAAATATGCAGTTAGCTAAATTACCAGCCAGCAAATGAAGCCTTGGTCTAATTCTACGGTCTTAGCCTCTTGCTGCTGCATCATTTGTACTTGCAGTCATTTCATGGTCAGATGTGGCTTCTAAAAACGACTTGACAGATATAATAGTTGAGCTGTTTATCTGTGCAGGGACCACGGTCTACCGAGAAAAGCTGCATTTCCTGTTCCAGCCAACACTGTGAGAGAAAACTTTATCACTGTCACTTAGAGCAGTTTTAGTCTTTTCACATTAGCACAACGGGAGCAGTGAGTTAATAAAATGACCAGATACAGGCTTTTTATGTGGGTGCTTTTTCATCTAAGGTGTTTAATATGTCAAAGAGAAAAATCAAGCTACTCCTGATCACCCCCCCCCCCCCGCAAAACAAAGAAAAACACTAACCTGTCCTGTTCACTGCATCATGACACTTCATGTAGAAAACTAACTTAACCACAAATAAACAGATATGATAGAAAGTCAAATGGAAATATTTCTTAGTTTCACTCAGCTATCATATACTCAGATAGCTTGGGGGGGGGAGGGGTGAGGGCTTGCAATACCTCTACACTGAATGTAAAAACGCATCATCATATCTCTGTAAATGAAGGGAGAACAAAAACTGCTAAAAGATTAAAGGCTAAAAGCAGCAATGATGCATTCATTCACACTGCTGTATCTGTCATTTTTAAGTTGCAAAGCTGGTCTATTATAATATATACAGTACTGTTCAAGAGTCTGGACACATATGTATATATACTGTTACAAAGGTGGATAGTTATAAAATGAAGTCACTGTATGTGCAAGTAATCCCTGACAGTTAAAATCTTCTTACTTTGCTCAATTTCTGACTCTTGCATTTGTATAATATCAGTGAGAGATCTATCCCCCGTGAGGTCATCTTAAGTGCTAAGCTCTGTTTTTCTCTTTTAGATAAGAATGGTAGTTTTAAAGGGAGATGCATAGTATAAGACAAGGGTTATTTTGATCTGTGGCTCATACAAAACTACTCCAGCACAGTCTAGGAACACAAATACGGAGCTAAAAATACATGTAATGTATCCGTTTTCATGCTGTGTCAGTTCAATTAATCAGCTCTTATTTGCTTTCACTTTTTCTCCACCGTTTCTCCCCTTTGAGTATCTGCTTCACTGCAAGTGCGATAACTTCTGTTTACATTACATTTCATTAGGTACAGCTGTTCAACTGCTCGTTGGCACAAATATTTAATCAGCCAATCGTGTGGCAGCAGCTCGATGCATTTATGGATGTAGACATGGCTAAGATGACTTGATGAAGCTCAAACCAAGCATCAGAATGGGGAAGAAAGATGATTTAACTGACTTTGAACATGGCATTGTTGCTGGTGCCAGAACTGCTGATCGATTGGGATTTTCCCGCACAGCCATCTCCAGAGTTTACAGAGAATGGTCTGAAAAAGAGAAAATATCCAGTGAGCGGCAGTTCTCCCAGAGAAAATGCCTCGTTACACTTGTTACAAACCAAGGCTTGCAGAAGAGTGTCTCTGAATGCATAACAACTGAATCTTGAAGTGGATGGGTTACAGCAGCAGAAGACCACCCCGTGTGCCACTCCTGTCAGCTAAGAACAGGAAATTGTAAAGCAGGAGATTCAAATAATGGATTTGCAGACAACAAATCTGCAGCAACTCTGTGATGCAATCGTGTCGAAATCTCAAAGGAATGTTTCAACCACCTTTTTGAATCAGTGCCACGGAGAATTAAGGCAGTTCTGAAGACAAAAGTGGGGGCAAACTGCTATTACTAAGGTGCACAGATGAGTATAACCCTTATCAGCAAAATACTGACATTTGGTTTCATTGTATCAATTACTGTATTGCAAGGGTAAGAAATGCAATATGTATCAATATGAGGCAGCAGATCAATATCTTTACTATTTCATACAGTGTACTAAATGAATGTAGTGGAATTAAGAAACTATCATTGAACTTTCTAGGAACATTTCACTTACATTATAAAAAGATGTTAATTTTTGTTCTAAATATATATTCAGAATAAACAAGCTGCTGCCTCTTTACACTCTGCAGTGTGCTTGAAAAATCATCACGTTAAGCTGCTTATCTTATAATTCTTTGTTTATAAACATATGCTTCTACCCCTAAAATACCTAATTTTGGGTAACATAAAAATAATTACAGGAAACCCTTCAGTGGCATTTAGTTTGTACTGTTTGTACAAATGGAGGCTTCGAGTTTGGCTGTAAAAGCCCGTTCATCACCCCCAGCCTCTTTAAATGGAGATTCAATACTGCAGATCGAAGCCAACACACCAAAGCGTGACCCAGTCACATCAGAAGAGTTCAGTCTCTTGATGTGTTGTGAAGAAAAGTGAAGTTATATACCCTAGGCCTCCTGCCTGAACTAATGTAGACCTGCTCCTTCATACAATGTTCCAGCCTGCACTTTCAGTAGCAGCCTTAATGCAGCAGCCTTAATGCCTAACTAAAAAGTTAGTATCACTTTAGGCTACATTCAGTTTTTACCTTCACTGAGAGTAATATGTTGTATGTTCAATAATTCAAAGGTCCAAGATGAATGATTTATTCACAACAGTGGGAAGTGAGGAGAGTCCTTTTTCTGTAGTTCCCCAGAAGTCCAAGAAAAGACGATGCTAAAGGAACGGAGGAATGGTGCTTGTTAAATTTGCAAATCAAATGGCTTAACTGCCAGTGAACCTGTGTGAGAAGGAAGGGATGTAGGTCAAGAAAAATATCACCTGAATGCAGTAAAGTAAACTTTTCCATCAAAGTTCAGACTAAGTGGAGTGTAGGTGTGATCGCACCTGTAAGCGCCGGCAGGGGGTGTGATGGTGGGGGGTGTGAATCATGTCAATCAGTTCTCCCACAACTGATAATATTTTTGCAAAGGAGGCGTGTGCAACCAGGAGAGATGTCCCCTGCTTAGAACAGCTGGCAAATGTCCACCTGCAGCACCACACGCACAGATGACTTGACCTCTGTGATGTATCCAGTGGTAATAAGATGTGACGCCAACGCGCCTCTGTCTCTGACACTGTTCACTCCCCACTTGTCGGCCATCTCACCAAAATCCGAAGGATTGGACATCTTAGAGGAGGCTGGTGCAATCAGATCAAAGGAAGTTCATGCCTGTAAAGAAATGCTTAATCAGGACGAAAGTGAAATCCTGTGATCACAAACAGGTTACACACAGAGAGAACTATATCTGAGAGGTTTAGAGGCCATAAGAGACCCATTTCCTGCTAGAAGCCTCTGCAGCTGTTTCACTCTGAGAGGACAAACCACTCTCATATTTAAAGGAAAACAATATTTAAATTTAAAATGCATCACTGTTCATGTCCCGTAAACAAACACTTCTTCTAAAGCAAACTGCTGTCAGTGAAAAATATTTCAGAGGAGCATTAAATAAAAATGCTGGGAGTATTTAAAAAAAACGATTTAATTATTAATAAATCCTGCTTGCACTATTAACCATAACCATCCCGTCTAACTGTATGTTTGAGGTTTTATTGGAGGAGCATGTAAAGTGAAAGGGTAATTGTCCACTGATCATGTGATAGGGTGGTGTGTGTGTGTGTGTGTGTGTGTGTGTGTGTGTGGGAACTGACCTTATATCAGGATTGATATAAAAATAAATTCAGTCACAAAATAGTGTTACAGTAACAATAAAAGATTTAAAGGGAGACTCTGAAAAATAACGCAGTGACACTGTTCATAGTATCTAACTTTACTATTAGGTTACTATTACTAATATAGTGGAAGACACTACAAGACACATGCCAAAAGGCACACCCACTAAAAGACGTGAAACATGAGTGCTGGTTGAGGTTAGGCCACGTGCCAACATCAAGGCCTGCAGCCAAAGTCTCCACAGATCAGCACAGTGGCGTGCACGTGGTGCATTAGCCTGCCAATCACATGCACCTGCAAGCAAACAAGCAAACTGACAGAGAGTGAAACAAAAGGAAAGTAATACTGAGAGCAGACCATTTCAAGTGAAGTGGGAGATGTGAGCAGCCTGTGTTTCTTTGTGCTACTGTCCATGCTATGTTACAATGATTTTTGCTTAATACATTTTGTATATTTAATTTTGCATTAATGAGCTAAGTTTGGTATATTGAATGCAAAAGTTTACTTTCACATTATGAATGTTTTCTTGGTCACTGGCCCTTGGAGTAAATAGAATTTTTAAATTCTTAATTCCTTCGTTTATTTTTTGTGTTAATTTTCTAATATAGTCATATTTCAACACTCCCAAATGAAAGCAGGGACTCACAGGAGAGAAATGGTGGAAGCACCATTGGTGTGTCCCATATAGTAGTTCGGACATATCACATTAGCAACTTTAGGTCCTGAAGGACTTTTTCACAAAACCTTAAAAAAAGTGAGCATGCTAAAGAGCTTGGGTGACAGAAGAATGATCTTCTTTGTTCTGCAGTTTGTGTCGTGTACTGTTTTAATGTTTAGGCTTTATTTAACGTCTGTGCTTTTAAAGTATGTATTTAATGTATTTTTTTTTTTACTAACTTTAATGTAAGTTCGTGGCATGGTTCACGTTACATTTTTGTTCCTATAAATATAAAATAAAGCAGAATAAAATAAAATACAGACAGGTGTTCCACAACTAGTGGGTATAACTTAGTGGGTAAGAGAAGCAGAGTTAGGGGCAATGCAAGTGATTCCAGATAAGCACGTACAGTGACTGAAAAACAGCCACTTTGATTGAGGAGTGCCCACATAGATACAGTCTTCTTACCCCCATCTTGCAGTCTGCACACAGACTCTTCTTTCTGGTGTGAAGAAAGCGTGTGGGCTGAGTGTAATTACATCTCTAAGGAGTTGCACTAACAATGACGTGATCAACTCTGTCAAATACTCTGAGTTGGAAGTTGAAAATATCTTTCAATGTGCCTCCCAAAAGTAAGCAAAGAGCATCGATGTCAGATTAAACCTACGCTTAAATAGAAATGATAACTATCTCTATATCTCTTGAAGAGAATCATTTTCAGATTTTGATTCATGTTTTGTTGGCTACACGGCTGCTTTAATGGAGGAGGTTAATGGTAAGGCACGGGGAAATCTTTCACATACCCGTACCAGCGCTAAAGCAAAGCACAGAAATGTTTTTCATGTTGTCAAATTTGTGTGAAAAATATATTTTTGTATAAAAATATTTTACTACAGTGATTAAACTGAAAGATATTGCAGCATACCCCTTATGAACATCTCCGTCTACTGAGGAAATACCTCACTGCACATGTGGAGGTTTTGTGATACACTTTAAGGCAGCTTCAGCTCAGAAACACCAGTCAGACTTTTCCACATTTAAAAATGAATGACATGTTTCAAAATAAATATCACACTGTCCTAAATAGCTTGTTTGAAGTCAATCTGGAGACTAAAGATATGCTTCAAATCAGGGAGAAACTGGAACAAACTACTTGATAAAAAGTTTTGTATCAACCCAAATAGATGCTCTGGATCTCAAAATGATGGGTTTTTCTTTTCACAAGCTCATAACTTGTCCAAAGCTTCTGTTCTTTTTTATTCAATTAAAATATACAATCATCCACCCACTTAGCTAATTCTACGTTGGGGGGTGGGTGGAGCTCATCCCAGCTATCACAGGTCACCAGTCTGTTGCAGGAGAGACACACAACCATTCACACCTATGGGCAATTTAGAATCACCAATTACCCAATTAACCCAACCCCACCAACTGCATGTCTGTATACTGTGGGAGGAAACTGGAGAACCCAGAGAGAACCCATGCAGACGCAGGGTGAACATGCAAAATCCACGCAGAAAAGCCCAGGCCAGAGGGTGGATTTGAACCCCAGACCTTCTTGCAGTGAGTCAGTAGTGTTAACCACTGCACCACTGTGCTGCCAAACACAAAAATGAAAATATGAACCCAAAGGGCTTTCACTAATCACACGAAATTATGAAGTATATTGTTTTGGGCTGATGTTCTGTTGATATTTTGACTAGTTCACAGGTCCTTTCTGATTAAAAAACAAACAAACAAACATCCGAAAGCAGTTTGAAATTTCAGTTGTTCTTCAATTGAAATCATGCACAACCAGCTTTAATGCAGAAGCAGCAGGATCAGTATCAGTTTCATGTGGAGCACCAGAGGATGACGGATCACTGAAGAGACCACAGATAGAGATGTGAGTTCATTTAGCGATTCTCGACTTGTCACCTTATTTACTCAGCACACTCTGGGGACAGGAGGCAGAAAAGGGCAAAGTGCTGAGTGACTTTAATGTGGTATAAATCATGCTTTGTGTTTGGTATAACAAAGGTGGGGTCCATTACTCATCAAGACTGAACAAAGCACCAACAAGAATTTACTAAGCAGTGAGATAATGGGTTTCCTGTTGATGAAACTGAGACACTACACTACACTACACACACACACACACATGCACACATGCACAGGCTGTGGATTGTAGATAATATATTCAGGACATTTAGCATATTGTTGCTGTTGCAGAATAACTATGCAACTCAAGCTGACACTCAGTTCATTTGTGCACATGAACTGAATATTTATACAGTCCATTAAATGTGGCTGTAGTAATGATCCTATAAAGTTACTGAGAAGTTATCTCTTATAATTTAGTGAGCAATCTTGTGCATTGTTGTGTATATAATATGTTGCAAGTCTAAATTTACTGTCTACATTGAAACAAATACTGTAATACTCCCACCGATAACAGCTTCAGACATGCTGACTTTAATTAAGTGCCACTTATTACTCTAACTGATGCATCACTTTTCATATACACCGTATTGCCAAAAGTATTTGCCCATCTGCTTTCTCACACATATAAACATGAGTGACATCTCATTCTTATATTAATCTATATAGTTTAATAAGATATCGACCGACCCTTTGCAGCTATAACAGCTTCAACCCTTCTGGGAAGCCTTTCCACAAGGTTTAGGAGTGTGTTTATGTGAATTTGTGAGGTCAGCCACTGATGTTGAATAAGAAGGCCTGGCTCACAGTCTCCGCACTAATTCATCCCAAAGGTCTTCTGTCTGGTTGAGGTCAGGACTCTGTGCAGGCCAGTCAAGTTCTTCCACACCAAACTGGCTCAGTCATGTCTTTATGGAACTGCTGTGTGCACTGGTGTACAATCATGTTGGAACAGGAGGGGCCCATCCCCAAACTGTTCCCACAAAGTTGGGAGCATGAAATTGTCTAAAGTGTCTTGGTATGCTGAAGCATTAAGAAAAACAACCTGACACCATAATTCCCCCTGCACCAAAATGTACACTATTGTAGGTCAGACAAGTACCGTTCTCCTGGCAACCACCAAACCCAGATTCATTCATTGGATTGCCAGATGGAGAACCATGATTTATTACCCCAGAGAACACATCTCCACTGCTCTAGAGTTCAGCAGCGGCGTGCTTTACACCACTGCATCTGACTGACGCTTTGCATGGTGTTTGGCTTGGATTCAGCTGCTTGGCCATTTAAACACATTCTATGAAGCTTTCTAATTTAAAGGCTACGTGAAGTTTTCAGCTCTGTAGTGATTGACTCTACAGAAAGTTGGTGACCTCTGCGCACTATGCACCTCAGCAGCCACAGACCCCACTGTGTGGTTTTATGTGGCCTACCACTTCGTGGCTGAATTGCTGTCATCACGTGCTTCCATGTTATAATACCACTAACAGTTGAATGTAGAATATTTAGTAGTGAGGAAATTTTTCCATTATGGTACCACATAGTTATTCACTGAGCTCCTGAGAGCGACCCATTCTTTCACAAGTAATTGTAGAAGCAGTCTGCATGCATAGGCGCTTGGTTTTATACACTTGTGGCCATGGAAGGGATTGGAACACTTGAATTCAATTATTTGGATGGGTGAGTGAACACTTTTGGCAATATCGTGTATGTTCATGACAGCGCATCGGTATATATACTTGCCAGTTAATTATCCAAGAGTGTTCTATGATGGATGTGCTCATTGGCTATAGTTCAATGTGACATTACAGCAGATTTGTTTCCCCTGTTATTTGGGTCAGGTAAATGCTGAGAAGTTAGTGATTTAACTCCTGGCGCTCGACAGAGTTTGTATTCCAGCTGTGAAATAGCAAACTGAGTTATGGCACACCCATCACTGCCAAACTGCCCTTCAGCAAGACACCAAACTTCAGAACTGACAGCTAACTGGGTCAATGCACTGTGTGCAGAACTTCACTCTTTGAAATGTCTGGTATAGAGAAGGGAAAATTCTAGTAACAAGCAAGATCAAAAGTTTACAAACAGCAGCTAACAAAAACATTACCAATACAAAGCAGCATTAGCTGATTTTGATTATTCAGGACGACTCGGAAAAATGAACATCTCAGCCTCAAGAGTAACCAGGATATAAAGCACCAATATGCTGACAGTCAGAAGGCATATAAAGATGCAGTGGCACAGACGTGCTGGTCAGTTTGCCTAAAAAACACAGATACAGATTCTTGATTCAACATTCTCTAGACTTTAGGTTCAGATTTTCCAGAAGAACACACTGATACTGAACACTGAACGCCTTCATGCTCAATTCTGATTTTGTGTGATTTTTTGTGTGGTCATTCACATTTCCAAATATATGCAATCTGTATGTGAACTCCTGTGTGAACTACAAGTGAACCTAAGTGTCCCACATGCGCAGTAGAGGATGCAATAATGTCAGATATAACGAGCGTGCTCAGTGTTTGTGAAAGTAAACATTGACGGTCTGCCATGGTTGTTTGCTTTTTTTTTTCTTCCTGCATCCATGTACCAGGACGCAGAATTGTCAAGTATCAATGATGTGCAGGTCAGATGAATGAACGTACAGGCACCGGTCACATTTGAAAAGATCAGATATGTGTTGTTCAGACTGTCATGAAAAGATCAGATGCAGGTCAGATAACTGCAGAAAAATCAGATTTGGGTCACTTCAGGCTGCAGTGTGAACAGTGTTTTTCATATATATGAAAAGGGTCACTTCTTCTTACTTGTCACTGTGTCTTGTTCCCAAACAGTAGCAGTGATGTCATTATAATATACTTGTCAAGAATGTTGCATGATGGATGTGCTTATTGGCTGTAGTTTAATGTGGCTTTTTAACAGATTTGTTTTCCCTGTTATTGGGGTCAGGTGTTATTAACTGGTCATGGCCCTGTATTATAAATCAAGTTCAACACTCAGGTTAGATTTTTATTTTTCGTTTACTTAGGCTACGTCCACATGCACATGGGTGTTATTTAATTTTCGAATACATGAAAATGCCAAAGCAACATGTGGAGACCCCAACCATATGGAAATGATACACAATCAGAGAATCAGGCAGGTGCACTGATAAAGTAATTCTCATTTTCCTTGTTAATGTGAAAATGCAGAAACAATGCTTCAGAAAATCTTCACCCTGGAAGAAGTTATTCAAAAGCTCCATTTTCAGTGTCTTAATATGCCATTTACATGCAGATGAAAGACCAAAATGCATAGAAAGAGCTACATTTTCCATAGCGCCTGGGTATGTGTGGAGTATCATACATCAGGGTAAGTGGTCGCACCACATTGGTTACCAGCTCAATAAGTCATCCCAGGGTTTCCCAATCTAACAGACTATGAGCATGTTCACCTATAAGAGGTTCTGTTTACAGTATGTGACAAATCTATGCCACAAACACGCACTGACAGCAGACTGGTTT
>VOQJ01048008.1:5002-16155 GCA_015052665.1 Apistogramma diplotaenia | reverse complement strand
CGTTCAGGGTTATCCCCCTGTCCGTGCTTCCCTGGCCCCTCTTTCCTCCCCCCCCCCCCCCGAGTCTCAATTCCTTCCGTCTTCAATCTCCACTATATAATTCTTGCCTCTGCCTTCACTCATTTCTTCCTCATGATTTCCAAAGTCATCCTACAGATTACCATCTGATGCTGCCTAGCGACAGTCTCCCCTGACACCAGCTCTCTTTTCTCTTTCACATTCACCTTCTGCATAGGATGTAGTCCACCTGTGTGCACCTTCCTCTCTCTTATACATCACCCTAAGTTCCTTCCTCTTCTTCAAGTACATGTTCACCACAGCCTTTTCTATCCTTTTCAAAAAAATCCACTATCAACTGTACTTCCATATTTCTCTCTCCAACAGCATACCTAACCAACTCCTCATCACCTCTGTTCTCATCCCCTACATGTCTATTGAAGTCTGTGCCAGTCACCACTCTCCCCCTGGGGACACTCTCTACAACTTCATCCATCTTATTCCAAGAATTCCTCTTTCTTTTCTAACTGACATCTAGCCATTGGAACATATACACAACATTAAACATCACACTTTCAATTTCCAGGTTCAAACTCATGATTCTGTCTGACACTCTTTACATCCACAACACTATTTACATATTCTCCATTCAGGATTAGCCCTGCTCCTTTTCTCTTCCTATCTGTACCATGGTAGAGCAGTTTGAATCCACCTCCAGTACACTTCACTTCCAACTGGTCTAATGCACACACCCTCAGACTGGGTGCTTGTCTTTCTGTAAAGATCATCACACACCATTGACCCAATGCACCAAAGTTTCATGGGCAAATAAAACAGATTTGCAAGATGAAAGAGAGCTCCTTTGTTAAAATCTGCAACAGATGGCTGGTGTCAGGCAGTCAGCTGCCATTTGAAGTGAGGGCAAGGAGGCTAAGCTGCCATAATGAGTGTTTGATGATGAGTCTATTAAATTATCATTAGCTTGAACAGACATCCCCATTCCCTTTATGGATCCCATAGAAGTAATCAGACAGGTTTCCACAAGAAGTGATGGTAGTTGTTTGAAAGAGAGAAATGAGAGAATAGAAGCCAATGGGAAATAAGAAAGAAGAGGAGAAGGAATAAAAAGAGGACAAATGTTAGTAAAGAGGAAGAAAGGAAAGGGAGAGGGAGAAAAAGGAAAATGAAAGGAGGAAGAAAAGGAGAAATGAGACAGAAAAAGGGAAAGAAGATGGGAAAGATGATACAATGGCCCCAAAGTGGGGAGAAGAAAATGAGAGGATTCGAAAAGAGAAGATGAAAGACAGGGGAGATAGGTTGAAAGAGGACAAATCTTTGGAAGAAGAAAGGGAGGAGGGAAAGAAGGAGATGGCAGGAGTGGAGAGACAATAAAACACAAGGGGAGGACATAGGCTAGGAAAGAAAACAAGATGTAGATAAAAGCCAATGGGTTACAAGCACAAGAGCTCAAAAGAGGAGACAGAAAAAAGCTAGATGAAAAGAAAAGCCTGTGAAAAAATAAAGATATGGGGAGAAAATATACAAAGTCAGTTTAAAAAAAGCAAATTCAAACAAACAAACAAACAAATAGGTTTAAAGAAAGGACAAAAGATGGCAAAAGCAAAAATTGTAGCAATTAGAATGATTAAAGAAGTGGCACCTAATTTACTACACTCTGCTCAGCTTACTAAAATGCCTGGGAGGGTAATGAAAGAGACTCCCAGCATAAGAACTGCAACACACACACACCTGCATGCTAGTGCCCACTGAACCTCACATCACATCGCAGCAGATGAGACTGCCCCTCCCTCAGCCTGGTTCTGCTGGAGGTTTCTTCCTGTTAAAAGGGAGTTTTTCCTTCCCACTGTTGCCAAGTGCTTGTTCATAGGGGTCATTTTGACTGTTGGCTTTTCTCTGTAATCATTGTAGGGTCTTTACCTTACACTAAAAAGCACGTTGAGGTGACTTGTGATTTGGCACTGTTTCAATAAAATAAAATTGAATTGACTCTGTCAGCTGATGTGGCCCAGACCGAAGATGTTTTGAGGTTTTTCTCCATAGAGGTGGTGGCTGAGTCTTGTCTTGCCTAATAGATAGATGAGTGAGAGAGTAGTAAGTATGTTTTATATACTTTCCGAAGGCAGATCCCCTTTGCGTGCAAAAGAGAGATACATATTGTACAAATAATGTCTGTAGCCATTAGCAACTCGCTGTATCTTTATTAGATAGGACATAAAAAGAGGCAGAGCTGACATTGTGAAAATATGTCCAAACACTCAAGGGGTGCTGTGGCTGGCAGGCAGGTTTGGACCCAAAATGCAGTTACCCACGAGTCAGGACTAAACAGAGGAAAAACCAAGGGCTTAAATACACACTAGGTAATCAGGGAAAGGGGAAACAACAGGACACGACAGGTGAGACAAATGAATCTAATAACACAGGGGAAGCAAAGCTAAACACAAAGTACAGGGAGCACCAGACTGTCAAACTAAAACAAGAAGTAAACTAACAAGGTACACGTGGACTGGCATACAGAGGAAAGCAAACAGGGACCAAGACATGGGGGAAACTGACAAAGGGAAACATACAAACGGGAGACAGGAACACAGGGAACTATAATATAAACAATAAGAAAGAGCCAGAATGAAGAAACAAAAGCAAAACAAGAGCAGAGTGAAACAGAAAAAACACAAAACACTGGGCACACAGCCCGGGACCATGACAAAATGTGAAATAAAAGAAGAAAACAAAAAAACATGGTGGAAGGAGGGGGAAACAGGATGGATGGACTGCAACCAAAACACACACAACCCCCCCCCCCCCCAAAACAAAACAAAACAAAACAGGGCAACAGAGGCAAAACAAGCCAGACACACAAAGCCAGAAATTAGTCCAAAAATCCAAGACAGAACACAGGGAACGAGGAAACCCGGCCAAAGGCATGGAACAAAAAACAAAACAAAGTTCAGGGCAAGATGAAAATGTAATGGTATAAGGCCTGAAAATAGATTAAGAATGAAAACACTCGACAAAAGCAAAAACTGCAGCACAGGTCTGTACCAGTCCAGAACAGGGTGCTGGAACGAGGAAAAAACTAAAGAAACACAGTCCAGGTGGTCAGAACAGAACCAAAAAACTAAAAGGCCAACAAAGAGCAGAACAACAGTTCAACAAAAAGGAACTGCTGCAGAGGCAGGACAAGGCCAAAACAGCTGAAAGGTTCAGAGGGCTGCTCAGGCCAGGGGCAACAACAGAGTCCAGAACTGTCAGGTGGTCACCCAGGCCAAGGGGTCAAACCTAGGAGCCGGGGAACAACATGGATATGAGACAGATCAGGGGGCCGACCGCAGTGCCAGAGGCGGCAGCGAGACAAGGCAGGAGAACGACTGTGCTCCCAGCAGGACAGGAGATGGAGGTCCGGCAGGTGACCCAAGGGGGGCGGCGGAATGCCACTGGCTTGGTGGAGCCAACCCTCCTTGGTGGAGCCGAACCCACTGGATGTGGGACTGGTCCATGGTCGCCCCCACCCAAGGGAGTGAAACAGGTGCAGAGGCTTGACAGTCTCTAAGTCTCTAAGAGTCCATAGGCTGGAAACACACTGTCTCTTTAGTAGCTGCAGCAACAGGTACAAAAGACACAGAATGAGAAACAGGGGTGACAGAGTGGATCATTTTAATTACCAAGTCCTTTACTGAAACTGGCAGAGTCCAAGAGCCAGGAACATTCCATGCGCTGGTCTCTCAGTACCCCTCACTGGGGCGCTTCAGCCATTGAGCACACAGTTCCATAAGTGAGCTGGACAAGTCTTTACATTAAGTCTCATGGTGCTGAGAGTGTTCGTGGCAGGATTGATGTAGTCGTAGATGACGGAGTTGCGTCACAGCTGTTCTCCTCCCACGGCACTGGGAACTCCACCTCCACACTCCCACTGTGGGTGGCAAAAAGGGAATGGAGCTAGGAAATGAAGCAGCAGAGGGAGGAGAGTGTAGCATCAGGGAGAAACCGCCCAGCCTAATCCCCAAAGGCTTGGGTGGAGGCAGGGCCAGCGAGCAAGGTTTCAGCTGCAGCGGTGGTGAGCGTGGGGAACATCGACACTGGGGTCCCTGGGGAGATAGACAACGGGAAGCACAGACATGGGGACAGAGACGCAGGGGAGGCAGGAGCACAGGGAACCACCCTGACTTTGAAATGAATCAAAGAAAATGGGATTGCTTTTTGTGACCTGAGGCAACAGGAACACTATCAACAAAACAAGCCCTCCATGCAACATGCAAGGTGCAAGTAAAAGACAAAAAAGAAGAGATTGCCACAATGCTGAGCACTGGCACCCTGTCACAAACATTTCCTGTGACAAGGTGCTTCTGTTTCACTCTGTTATGATAGTGCTTACCAGGACACTATGCACAATTCACACCTCATATATAAGGCCTTGTTAGTATAGCATGTTACTGTACAGTATATAGTGCATAATATAGTGGCACAGCAAATCTTCATTAAATACACACATGAAATTAAACTTGGGGGCACAGAAATTAATGGTTCTACTGTTCCAAGTTGGGGCCACAGAACCAGTGCAGCACTCAAACTTTGAACAACAGAGATATCTGTCCATTTTCTTTCTTTCACATTTCTGAGGCCAGTTTATGGTGGCATCAGGTTAGGAAGGATATTCAGAACATCCCTCTTCCAAGGAAAGATCTTCCAGTTCCTCTGATGCATTCCTAGGCCAGATAAGATAGATGATCCCTATGGCAAGATCTGGTGTCTCTTCTCAGCTGGATATCCCTGAAAGTCCACTAAAAGATAGGGCCCAAAAGCAATTTGAATCAGAGAACCACCATAGATGGCTCGTTTTGATGCAATGGAGCAGTGGCTTTCCTCCGGGGTCCTTACTTGACATGCAGTAAGATGCACCAATAGTCTTTTCAATGAATTAAACAAATAATCAATTACTTATAATACTGAGGGCTTTTTATGTTATGCTGCCATTTATAATGCTAGTGGGCATAGATGCAGTGCTGCAGGTTTTCCTCTCATACATGCATACTGTTTTGTTTTGTTTTTGGATTTTTTGTTGTTATTTTCTTTCTTTTTTTAACCACTACTTGCCATTGATAGTAATCCACTAACAACTGTTTACTGTTGCAGAGTTCTGGAGTGATTGGTTCAGATCATTCATTATAAAACGAGGAACAAACACACACAACTCTTTTTGACTTGCTTGCAAGATGGAGAACCCACCTTTTAAAATATAAAGAAACAACAATATATTATGTATATAAAACTTTTTTGTTTTATATGTTTTTGTTGCTTTATTTTAGAACTCTACTGGTTATAGTGTTACAGAACTTATAATTTCAGAAACTTCCCATCTTCCTCGTGCTGGCCCTTTATGCAGCCCATCACTTCAGGTTCTGTCTGAAACCATTTTACCTCCAGACCTTTTAAGGCTCCCCTCTCTATGAGTTTCTACTGATCATCAGGTAATTTTTTGGACACTTCTCCTTGCTAAATTTTCTCCGGAAATGGAGGCTAAGAAGGCAAATCCCTTAACTACATCCATACATGTTTCAACTCAAATGCAAAATATGTTGATGGAAAACGCCAAGAACCTCTGAACAATCGTGGCAAGCAACCTTAGTTACAAAGGATACATAATAGATGTAGCATTTTAATCATGTATAAGTTTCACCTCAAACCCCTGTAGCTTCTGTCTCAATAAAAAAACAATTAGTTCAGAACTGTCATTACTTTAAGTTCAATTTAGACACAATCTATTATGTATTAGGTCAGAAAAAAAACTTCTGCTGCAGCTGGAACCAACATATCTGCTGTCTTTTTTCACAAGCGTTTTGCCATTCCACAAACCTGCACTCCAGAAGACCTCAGCCTTCTCAGCAGGTAGAGTCTAACCCTCCCTGTGAAGCGCATCAGTGTTTCTTATCTTATTCCACAAGGGTCCAAAAAACTACTCTGGATGCCATTACCTTGGTCTCCAGTATCACTGAAATAAATCTTGCAGTCATTTTTGACCAGGACATGTCCTTCAATGCATCAATTAATCAAATGTGTAGGACAGCTTTCTTATATTTGCAAAGTATCTTTAAAATTAGCAACTCATTTGTCTCAGAGTGATGCTGAAAAGCTAATTTATGCATTTAGTACTTCTAGGCTGGACTATTGTAGTTCATTAATTGTAATTTGTTGTCCTACAAGCTCCCTGAAAAGCCTTCAGCTGAGGCCCCATCTTGTCTTAAAGACCTTATAGTATGATATTACCCCAATAAATCACTTTGTATTCAGACTGGTGGCTTGCTTGTGGTTCCTACTGTAGGATACTAAGAAGTAAAATGGAAGGCAGCCCCTTCTGTGGAACAAGCTCCCAGTTTGGATTTAGGAGACAGACACCCTCTCTACTTTTAAGATTAAGCTTAAAACTTTCCTTTGTGGTCAAACTTATTAGGGTTGGATCAGGTGATCCTGAACCATCCCTTAGTTATCCTACAATAGGCTTAGACTGTATTTTGTCTGTACGCCACTCTGCATGTCTTTTATTCTGTCTCCTTCCCCTCACCCGCAACCAGTCATGGCAGATGACTACCCCTGCACGAGCCTGGTTCTGCAGGAGGTTTCTTCTTGTTAAAAGGGAGTTTTTCATTCACACTGTCACCAGGTGCTTGCTCATAGAGAGTCATTTTGATTGTTGGGTTTTCTCTGTAATTATTGTATGAGCTTACAATATAAGGTGCCTTAATAGCAGGTGCAGATAATTGTGACTATTTTGCATATTTTGTATTTTCATTTATTCAAGCTTCTCAGTGACCATACAAATGCACAACTCTTCTCTGTTTCAGAATTTTAAAAAGTTGTTATCTTGGTTTCTTAGGTTGGATACAATAGGTAACCCTAGTCAAATCTCTGAAAATAACTGTGTAATGTATTCAAACAGATTTCTAGAGGTGAAAAGGGCAGACCAAATTATTCACACTCCTTACTCCTACAGTACATGTACCTATATGCTTCAAGTCCACCACCATAGTGCCCCTCCTTAAGAAAAACAACACAACCTCCCATATTAAAGGATCCATTCTGGTTACATTAGCTTTAGCATAAGCTTTAGCACCCTCACTTTTGCTTCCTCTCCCTCCGCCATCGGTGGTGCCTTCCAGACCCGATAACAATCCACAGAGCACCCGGCGGTCTGGCTATGTCCTCAGGGATGTTTTGGGTGTAATGAAAATCACTCGATACCAAGATCTTGTGCCAATGTCCACAAGATCCTGGGGTGTGTAGCACTTGTTTGCAGAGATGAACGTGCACGAACTAACAAGAAATACAAAAAATACAAAAAAGAGCACCAAAGGGAAGAGCCGTAAGCCGCTGTGTCCACGCACGCTGCCATCTTGTCGGCTAATGCACAACTTAAGTGAGACTGGCATACCGCAATAAAAACCATGTGGATAAATCTTTACATATCCTCTGCCAGAATGTCTGGACAGGTGTACATGACCAAATAGCATGCATATAGCTCTCAGCATGAGATATATTTGCATCTCTGAGGCCAATCTAGAACATTCTGTGTTCCGTATAGTGCATTCTGTGGAGGGGCCACAGCGCTTTTCCAGCTCCTTTAGTTTATAGTGTTTGAACTTTGCTACAATCAGTCTTCTCCGGGATAAATGAAAACACTAGGTTATCCATCATGCTGCAAGCTTGGAGCTCAATAACAGTTTCCCTGATGTTCTCATTTTCTCTGGAGAGCCAGTTTACTCCCTTCACTGACTCCCCAAGGACGGCATTTTCCGCAGTGAGTGTTTCCAACTGCTGCTGGCTAAACTCGACTGACTGTCGTGAGGCCTGAAACTCTGTCTGGAGGATTTCCACTAGAGCCAAGAAGACATCAAAGCTGGACAGTTTGTTGTTGATGGACTCCAAAATGTCCACATTGGTAGGTGGAGAAGCCATATCTGGGGGATCTTCAAGGTGGTTTCTTTTCATGGATGGAGCTTCTTTGCTGGTGGAGGGAGCCTGAGTTTTGTCTGGTTTCCCCATGACAACTCGCTCAAAACACCTGTCTATGTACTGCTGCAAGCTGTCCAGGTCATCTTCCCCATCCTCCAGATTGATGAGGATGATTAAAATTAAGCTAACAAATTATCTTTCTAAGCTTTCCAGTAATAAGTTGGTGTTAATAATTAGAGTCATGCTGCCATGTACGTACAATACTGCCGAGATTCAAAAAAGGTCTCGCGTTAACACAGCATAGCGCCCTGCGATGATGATGAGGCACTTTTCTATTTCTTGTATCACTTTTTTATTTCATGCATCACCAGTTGACAGTTGGTTTAAAAGCATGCACCAAACATATCTCTTGTCACTGTGGCCAAATACTTAAGATTTGTCTCATCTGACCATACAAGTTTGGTTGAGCATAAAACATTGGCTTGGATGGCATTTGGCTTGTCCATGTAGGTAGCTGCAAATCGTCAGTCAAGCTTGAAGATCTCAATTTTGGAAGAGGGGCCTTTTTTTAGGTTGGTACCCTTTCAGTCCAAAGCGGTGTAAAACTCCTCTTTGGAGTTGGTGTTCCAGCAGTTTCCAGTTCATGGCAGGTTTGAGCCTTGGTGGTCTGTGCGTTGTTCCTGAACATTCTAACTAATTTTCTTTTATCTGAGGATGACTGCTTGGGTCTTCTTCCAATTCTGCGTTTCTCCTTAGATTTTGAGTTCCTTCGACTGCCCCATTGTTACTGGTCAATTCAACGAGTGTTGTCAAAAAAATTCTTTATTTGCTGATTACCACTTGCAGTCAATCGTGATCACTACCAAGAAGTTAACAGGAATTGGACCATGCTACTTTAAAATAAATAGCTGAACATTAAGCACCATGATTAATGTGTGTAAACCTCTGTCCACAACAGTATACCTACAACTGGACTGTAGTTAGATTAAATGAAAGCCATGTTTTATGCAACTCTGCAATAATACTGTGCTTTTGGAATAAATCAGCAAAGTTTCAGCACCTTTAATCAGCCTATTTGCTGAACTATAGCCACTAAAAGTTTTACTCTCTTGTATTATAGAGGTTACCATTTCTATGATCTATTTCACTGCTCCAAGAATATCAATACAGTATTCTAGCAAACAGCAGCATTTTTCAGGACCCACATCACCTACATGCCAGGACAGGGGTCCTCAATCCCAGTCCTTGAGGGCCGGTGTCCTGCAGGTTTTGGATGCAACCCTGCTTCAACACACCTGAATCAAATGACTGAATCGCCTCCTCAGTATGCAGTTAAGTTCTCCAGAGTCCTGCTAATTGACTCAGGTGTGTTGAAGCAGGGTTGCATCCAAAACCTGCAGGACACCGGCACTCGAGGACTGGGATTGAGGACCCCTGTGCCGGGAGCTCCACGCAGACTTTATCAGGGTACTTTATGGCAGATAAGACACTGATACTGCAGCCTACAGACTTAGAACAACTCATACTGAAACAGAAATGTAATGAGAATAAAACATGTCATAAATAAAGTTTATTGCAGAACTGGGTGGGAATGCATTAGCATTGAGATGACACATCACACTAAAAGAAAGAGAATTATTCTTTGCTTCATAACATACAATCATGACCAAAGGTTTTTGGCCATAGATTTTGTGTTTCATACACTCTGGTACTTGTTTGTTTTTTACACATTTCTATGAGATAGCAAAAAGAAGACATAGGGATTTCATGGGTTCCAACCATATTATGAAGCATTTGTATTTTCCTGAACATTCCTGAAACATTTACAACCTGGAATTTGCTAAAAAAAAAAAAACCTGGTCTTATGTGTGGTGATTTTTGCTGTTATCTCATTATTTTAAACTTTTTTAAACACAAGATGATTTTATTTCAGTGAAATATCTGTATCAAGGTATAAGTTTAGGTGACACAATTTATATCCCTCTCAGTTCAGCTCAGCTCAACTGAGCTGACCATTCATGTTTGGACCATTTACCAATTCCAAGATTTTGTAAAAAACTAAACAAAAAACCTGCTTCACTTTTTTAATGATCTACCGAAGCACAGAAAAAAGGATTTAAAACATCTGCTGTGAACTGATACTTTTTCATGGCTGATATGAGTGTGAAGATATGCCACAGCAGTCAGTAAAGTAAAGTAAAGGCCTTTTTCACAGAGGAAATTCTTCATGCTCTATGCATTGCCATCGAGCTCTTTTCTCTTCTCTCCCGCCCTCCCTTGTTACTCTGCTGCTGCTTGCTGAAGAGCTCTCTCTACACTCTACCCTATTAAAAATGAATACCATGGATCTGGCTAACTGGGCAACCTTTTTAATGGTATCGACAGAATCTTTTCCACATGAGGTCCCAGGGAGGACAGCCCGCTTGTCCTTGTGGTACTGACCCAGTCGGATACGTCTCTGACTCATGGGGCGTGTGGAGACCTCTGCGTCTGCCTGCCCTGTCGTTCGAAGATGTGGAGGACATTTGGATATTTGCATATCTGGTAACAGTGTGTCTTCTTATCGAGGCTGGAGGGTACCCGTCTTACCAACAAATTAAGAAGATCTAGCTTGTGGTTCGTACTTTGGCCGGACTACATGACCGGATGGATGGGCTGAGCAGAAGTGTACAGACTGTAACCCAGTATGTACTGGACCTGAGCCACAAGCTGCACGTGCGCGCTCCAGCTGCGAATGGACTCGCAGGTGATGGGGTTTAGATCTGGAGAGTTCTTTCTGCACAGTAAAATGAAGGTAACCTGAAGAATCTGGTCAACTGAATTTTACAGAAAGCCTCAGTGAAGTCAAGGCTGCTGGAAAAACAAGAGCAGCCTGACCCAAACAATATCTGCATATCTGGAATTCGGCTCCCTGGAGTCGACAATCAAATGCTCTCCGGGTGCCGTGCGCGCAGATGCTCTTCACCCCTCCTCTCTGTGATTCGTGGGAACTGTAACCGGTGACCCTGGCTGCTGAGTTTGACCATCAACACATTGTTATCAGCAAAACTCTTTTGACGGGTGCCAGTGACAGGCTCTGCAATATCCCGATCTCGTCCCTGTCGGCTCCCATCCCGCTTGCGGGCCCTCCCTGGTTCCGGTGTGGTGTGTCTGGTCCCCCCCCCCCCCCCCCCCCCCCCGGCCAATACACACCC
>VOQJ01048006.1:1026-12473 GCA_015052665.1 Apistogramma diplotaenia | reverse complement strand
AAATCGTAATGCTTTGTAATCACAAGCATCCTCCTGAATACGTTTCTACTGCAGGTCTATATTTAGCCACTAATCAGGGATTAAAGTATAAAGAATATTTAACGGGGAAGGGGTCCTTCAGGACGATCGCTAATGCTAACACCGGCGCTAGCTAGCAACCTGCGGTCATAGCAACCTGAAGTAGAGAAAAAACAGCTGAAACTCTGAGCAGTAAACTCACAGAGACGGTAGAGAGGAGAGCGGCGGAGGAAACATGTCAGCGATGATCCACTTCTGTCAGCAACGAGAGCTGAGGGTTTCTCTCCTGATCCACTCTGTTCCAGTAGGTGGCGGTAAGGCAGCAGTAAGCTGGTTTCTTGGTTAAACCCACAAGAAGAAGAAGAAGCCGGAGCACTGTGAAGCCGCTAAACGACGTTTAATGGATCGGATTTCTTTTTTTTTATTATTATTTTCCGATACCCGATACAGTAATTTAGGTCCGGACCGATACAGATAATAAATATCGGATCGGCGCATCCCTAGTTGAAACCACATTAACTCTGATTCCCGCCTGTTTGCATCACTGATGTGGAGAAGATGCAGTTCAGTGTGAAGGTTTAATAACAGGAAGCGGACGAGCTGCAGGCTCATCAGCTGACAGCCTCTCTGAGAAACCCAGCTGCCTCACCATGTTCGACCCCACCTGTAGATGATGATGTCACAGAGCTCAAGCCTCCTGAGTCAGCTGAATTTTTTATTAGCATATTTCAGCGGCTGTCCCAGGACCGCGAGAACATCAGGAGCAGCACTGCAGGTCACCGATCACTGTGATGGTGTCCGTGTCTGCAGCTCCAACAGGTTCCACTCCACACTGTTACAGTAAATATGTATTTATGATATTTTACAGCTCAGCAGAGGCTGAACAGCTGTACTCACCTGCGTGCAGACCCCCTCCTCTGAACCTAACTGTGTGCTATATACTCTGACCGGGGGGGGTCCTGCAGCTGCTGTTGGGCAGCTTTCATCCTCATCCATGTTCTGATGCACAGGTGCTCACATGCAGAACACTGAAGAATATGAAGGAACCAGAGGAGCCTAGAACATGACTCGGACCCCCCCGGATCACTCAGGTCAGTGCTGACAGCCTCTGCATCCATGTGTAGGTCTGAGAGAAACACATCTAAAATAACGAATCGTTTAAAATATCTGGAAAATATGAACCATCACCTTTTTTCTTAATCTATTCTTATCTGGACATGCAGGCCCTGCACACACACTTCTGCTGCAGTAAAGCTGACATACCAACAGAGGGCACTCTGACCAAATGGCTGTTTCAGGTGACCTCCACCTGCTCATAGTGATGGGAAGTCCCCTGCTGGGGTGGGTGTGTGAACATCTCATGTAAAAGCTGAGCTGTGTGAATATTCTGGTTGTTTTTGGTGTCGGCGGGCAGCTGTAACAGCTGTACCTGGATCAGGCGCTGCAGCCCCTGTGGGGAGCCACTGTGACGACACTGAGGTGCTTGTGCAGCGAAAGCTGAAGAAGAGAAGTGGCAGGCTGATGTGATGCTTTTATTTGGTTTGTCTCTGATGTAAAGGTGACGTCACTCTGACGCGGCGTTCAAAAGCGCCGCCTTACAAAACACAATCAGCTGTGATGTGACGACAAACAGACGACAGGTTCACTCTTTAAATAAACTCTGAGCCGCTCCTGATGACCCCTCCTCCTGCAGAGTTCACTGTGACCTCACCGCGTGATCAAAAACAACCAATCAGCTTACAGCAGATCACCTGCAGCGCAGGTGAGACAGTTCAGAGAAGAAAAAGTCCTCCGGTCCGCTCTAGATGCCGATTGGCTGCTGCGATGTATCATAATGGAGGGGGTGGAGTTGTGACTGGTGGTTGTGGTCAGTCGGCAATGGGCGGAGCCTCACAGATAGCCCTCCTTCTTGAACTGCTCGTGCAGGATGTCCCGGTACTCGTCGAATCCGCCGTCGATGCGGCGCACTTTCCCACCTTCGCACACCCACAGCTCCTTACACACCATCCGGATCAGACGCTCGTCATGGGACACCAGGATGACCCCGCCCTGAAGCACAACATCACAGGTGAGAATACACTCACACACGTGCACACACTCACATGCTCACTCACGCACACTCACTTTGAATTTGTTCAGAGCTTTAGCGAGAGCCTCGATGGTCTCCATGTCCAGGTGATTGGTCGGCTCGTCCAGGACGTAGAAGTTCGGACTGAGGGAAGAAAGATGACATCATCACTGTAAAGGGGTTTATCGGTTTAGATTAGGTCCAAGCTGAGACCTTCAGACCGCGGCGCAGCGATCAGAGGGCGTGGCTTCTGCTCCGCTGGCAGCAAAGCATGGTGAAAGGCTGCAGTACTTAAACAGGAAGCAGCTATGACACAGCTCTTCCTCGTGTTTGTTCCTCCAGCTGTTCGCTGCAGCCGGCCGAGCAGCAAGCAGCAGCCGGATACTCACACATCCGGAACAACAGTCGGAATATTAATACGATTTTTGGGACTGCTACTGATTTAAAACTGGAATTTATCAGCCAAATATGAGCAGACATCTTTTCTGTGCGATGAGTCCTTATCAAGTGTTTTACATTTTAATCACAAATCATTTTCATATTTCTGCAGTGCTGATTCGTACTTTGACTTCCATAAAACCTGTGAAAAATCATTTTTTGGTTTTTTGATGGCTCTTTAGCCTGGCTCCGCCCCCTCTGGGCAGCATCAGACCCTGCAGGTTAGGTCTGCAGCAGCAGTTACCATGGCATCGTCATCTGTGCGAAGGCCACCCGGCTCTTCTGTCCTCCTGACAGGCTGGCCACCGGCCTCGTGGCCAGCTCTCCAGTGATACCGTACCCTCCCAGCTGGTGGCGGTACTCCTCCTCTGTCCGACCTGCGATGCAAACACAGCAGCCAATCAGAGCCCGGCGCAGAGCGGCCGCTATTGTTATTGTTGATGCAGCTGTTGCTATAGTTACCAGGAAACCTGTTGAGCAGCAGCTCCACAGAGCAGACGTTCAGGTCCAGCTGGTCCACGTGGTGCTGACTGAAGTAACCGATCTTCAAGTTCCTGAAGAGACGAGAAAGTCAGCAGTAGTTTCCTGCTGGTTCACATGCAGCATAAACAGCACATGCTCACACGAGGCATCATCAGTTCACAAAGGGTGAACAGAGAATCCATGACTCCTGAACAGAGTGAAACATTCCTCGAGGACGGGAGAAACGGGAATAACGGGAGGACACGTCTATGGCAGGGCGCCACTGCCAGTTTTGCTTGTGTGATCAGGTGGATTGGAAACAATCGTCACGGTGAAACATCACTGATACGGGTTCAAGTTTTCCTCATTTCAAGAATTCATGAAACGTCGGTTTTGTACATCAAATCCTCCTCCGAGGTTTAAACATCGATGTCCAACATTTCTATAATATAATGTGGAGTCGCATCCAAAGAGTGTTTGTGGAAAGTTTCAGAGATAAATGAGAAATCTCGGCTCGTCCGTCAGCTGCTTACCGGAGAGTAAACGAGCCAATCAGAGCGCAGAGGGTTCCCCACGCTCGCTGTGACCGGTTCCTCACAGAGACGGAAAATGCTATTTTCTGTATTTACTGCACTCTGGATGCTTTCACGGCTCCCTAAAGTCAGACAGGTGTACACGCCAACCCTCTGTCGTCATCTTACCTGTGAGCCTGCCTGACTCCGCTCACCGGCGTCAGCTCGCCCATCAGCAGCTTGAGGACGGTGGTTTTACCGGCACCGTTTTCACCGACCTGCAGGGAAACACAACAGCTAATTAATGATTGCACTTCCTGTTCACGCTGCTCTGGGTCATCATCTGATTCGCTCTGCAGTGGGGGCAGGAAGTCCCCCCCAGGCCCCCGCCCTCTGCTGCTGTTGCTAATTTAGTCGTGAACGGTCTGCTTGTAACAGCAGCATAGCACCACCAGGTGGCACCTCTTACTGAGTTCAGTCAGACTGGAGACGTTCCTGGTGGTGCAGGTGGCCCATGCAAACTTCTGTAGCACCAACTCTGAGTTAACTAGCTATCCTGGAGCCGTGTCCACTGTTTTTCATTCATTTAGCATCCAAACTGATCTCCACCAGCTCGTTTAGAGGCTGCACAGCATCTGATTCGTTCCATCCCTCACAGCTTTGCCAGGTTTCACATCAAAAACAAGATCAGTGGGCAGCGTAAAGTGTTACAGCTGCAGCTTTAACTGATCTCACGTACGATGCAGATCCGAGACTCGAGGTCAGCAGACAGGTTGAGTCCGGAGAAGAGCAGCTGGTCTTTAGTGTAGTAAAACTCCACTTCATCCAGCTGCAGGATGGGAGGAGACAGCTTCTCAAAGTTATCTGGAAACCTGCAGCGACACACAACAGGGTTAGGGTGAATCCATCACCTACTGACGCAGGCTCCATCACGGGTCAGAGTTCATCTGCTTACCTTAACGTGACCTCAGTTTCCTTTTCAATGGGCTTCAGCTCAGGTCTGCAGGACAGAACAACAGTTAGGACACGAAGAGGCAGCACAGACAGGAGGTCAGAGGTCAGAGGACGGCAAGCACTCACAGCTTCTCCAGAAGTTTGAGTTTGCTCTGGACCTGAGCCGCTCTGTTGGCGTTGTACCGAAATCTGTCGATGAAAACCTGAAACACAAATGCAGCAGCAAGTGTTGGTCAGTCTGCGGCCCCCACACCCACACCCACCCCACCCTCTGCAGCTTCACCTGAGCCCTGAAGCAGGATCATCTGTCCGTACCTGTATATGCTGTCTGTACTGCAGCTGGGCCTCGTACTCTCTCTGCTGGTTCTTCAATCTGTCCTCTTTGGTTTTAATAAAGTTTTCATAGTTGCCACGGTAACTGTCGAGCCTCTGGGAGTGCAGGTGGATGATGTCTGTAACCACGGCGTTCAGGAAGTTTCTGTCGTGGGAGACGACCAAGATGGTGGACTGCCAGGTCTGTGGGGGAGGAGGAGAGGTTAGTGCTGCTGACCCAGCCGGGCCTCGTCCACTGACGTGTGTGAATGTTCTTACAAAATCGATGCACAGGTCAACTCCATTCCCACCAATCAGCTACCTACAGTGTGCATACGGCCACGCCCCCGTTTCTCGCTTCACCTTCATCAACAGAAGCGCCGCTGAAGCAAGAAACCAGGAGGATTTCAGGAATTTCCCGAGTGTTTCCTTGGGATGGGAGTGTTTGTATGAACGTGGTCTGAACTCAAACTGAAACGGCTGGTGAAACCTGGCAGTGGCTTCATTTCTCAGAAGCTGAAGCTTCACTTTGTTCTTTAAATTCTTTGTAGTTTGGATTCTTTTCTGAGACATTTTAAGGATTCTCAGTTCGATCAAACAAAGGTTCATCAGGGGTTTTCTGGTGCCTTCAAACTGGGCCTACCGCCTGTTCTCAGAGTCCAAACAAACTGAAGAGCGTTCACACACACACACACACACAGTGTGAACGAGGCCCGCTGCCTCTGAGAGGACCTCACATTCACGTGAACTAGAGTTCAGACCTGCAGGTAGTTCTCCAACCACAGGATGGCTCTGACGTCCAGCATGTTGGTGGGCTCTGAAACACAGAACATGAATGCATCACAATGCCACCACAGTACTCCTCCTCCTCTTCCTCCTCTTCCCATGAGATCTCCAGCAGTGAGGAAGATGTGACTCACCATCGAGCAGCAGCAGGTCGGGCCTGCACATAAACCACAGAAGAAGAAATCATCAGCTGAGCCTCGGTCTGTGGACTCCTGCCATCGTTACTCTGTGTGTGTGTGTGTGTGTGTGTGTGTGTGTCAGTCACCGTGCAAACAGGGCTCTGGCCAGTGCCAGCCTCATCCTCCACCCTCCAGAGAACTCCCTGCAGAGAAAACGCAGTGGTTCATGACACCGCTACACCTGCTGAAGAGTGTGTGTGCGCTCATGTATGCGGAGGACACACGACTCACTTTGTGGCCTGCAGTTGCATTCTGGGAGAAAATCCGAGACCAGCCAGAATGACAGAAGCTCTGATTGGACGAGAGAAAAGCATGAGTGAGGATTCCTGTTCAGTGAGGGAAGCTGTAACTGAACCGCAGGTGTGAGCAGGTGCTTCCATGCTGATGAAATCATCACACAGAGGATGCTAACTTCAGTCAGCCCTCTCCTCCCTGTTCCTGCTCAGTCGGCTCTGATTAAACAGCGTGTTCACGTGTGTGCGCTCTGTTGGAGGGGCGGGGCTGATGTAATGCTGTGTACCTGCCCGGGACTAAAACGTTCATGTGATGGTGTTCATTCTCAGTGCGGCTGATGAAGATAAACTATCAGGGACGTAGATGAAGCCGGTCCTGGCTACGAGTTTATCCACGAGCCTGTAAGGACCTGCAGGAGCTCAGAGGACTCAGGATAAGCGTGAACATTACACCTTGTTGGTCGGTGCAGTATGAAACAAAAACGAAGAACAGCAGGTGTGTTATGGTTGTCATAGTTACCGGGCCGGCGCTTTGTCAGCTTCAATTTCCTCCAGCTTTCCGTAGATCTCCGACAGCCGGACGCTCTCCATCCCATCAGCACTGAAACCACAGCGACATAAATCATAAACAGCTCATTGGACAAACACACGGCCTGCTGCGCTCTCATTGGCTGGAATCTCTGCAGCAGCTTCAGCGGGAATCTATGCCGTAACCAGAAACCCCTGTGAACCCTGCGTATGGTTAGGGTTGTGAAACCCCTGTAACCCTAACCTGTGCACCTCCTGAGAAACGTAACTACACGTCTCCTGTGATTGGCCGGTTCAGCACCGTCAGGTCTCTGATGTCAGTGTGAGGAATCAAAACACTGATAGGAGGACTCTCAGACATCAGCTGGAGTGAACACCTGAAAAACACCGACTCAGAGAACGAGGGCGCCGGAGGAACAAGTCTAAACCTTAGTTTCTGTTTGCCTGTAAACCAGCCGGGTGCGACCTCATGCTGAATAACCCATAATGCACCTGCATGAGCATGAACGTCGGCACCGACGTTGACCACCTGCAAAGACTCAGCGCAGAAGTCTGAATCAGGCCTTCTGCTGCATGCCGGGTTTCCTGCGGGAGCTTAAATTACCGGCAGGTGGTTTCCTTACGTTCCGTTGGCGATGCGGGCGTTCAGCATCATCTCCTCGTGCAGCAGCTCCTCCCGCACCATGTCGCTCTCCAGGACGCTCTGCAGCGCCGACGTCTCGTCCCCTGCCACTTCCTGCTCCACGTGGAGAATGGAAATGTGAGCCGGGACTCGAAGGCTGCGGCTCGCCAGCATCTTCAGCAGCGTCGTCTTCCCCAAGCCATTACGACCGATCAGCCCGTACCGCCGGCCCGATGCCAGGCTCAGCTCCGCCCCCTGCAGCAGACACCTGACAAACAGTGAAACATGAGAACACGCCGTCCCATTCCCGCAGCACCTCCCGCTAACTTCATGTGAACACTCACCTCTCTCCGAAGGACACGTCAAAGTTCTCGATGCGGATGTCGTAGCTGCGGTTCTTCCCTGATTGGTCAACTCGGCTGTCCTTCTTACTGCTGGCCTGACTGGCCGAGGCCTCCTCCAGGACTCTGAGGACACAGGAGGACAGGTGAGAGCAGCACAGGTGTGTGCAGGTGAGGATTGGTGGACTGTGGACTCACGGTGGACTGGAGGCTTTCTGGGAATCCTTCTCATTCCTGCGCTCGTGTTTGGCTTTCAGCTTTGCTTCAGCTTTCTCCAACTTCTTGGCATCAACCGTCTGAGGAGAAAAAGCAGCTTTTAATCACACCTGCTGTGTACGCTTTCTACCTGAGAGATGAGCCGACACTCAGCCACGAACATCAGACACTTCAGAAGGCTCCACCTGAGAGGAGGAGGTCCTGGACATCATGTATTTTGTCATCACAGCAATATCATCCCAAACTTACAGACCAAAAATAATGGTTATCAAATAATCTGCAGGCTGATTAAAGGTTTATTGATCATTTCCTCTCTCCCCCCTCAGCAGATGACCCCCCCTCCCTGAGCCTGGTTCTGCTGGAGGTTTCTTCCTGTTAAAGGGGAGTTTTTCCTTTCCACTGTCACCAAGTGCTGCTCACAGGGGGTCGTTTTGACTGTTGGGTTTAATCTGTATGATTGTAGGGTCTTTACCTTACAATGAAAGGCGCCTTGATTTGGGCTGTATAAATAACATTGAATTATTTACCTTGTGAGGAATAGTCCATCACGACTTAAACATACAGCTTTTTTCAAAGGTTTATGATCATTCCATCCCTCTGGCAGACTCTGCCAGTTTAATGCAAACGTGCACGAACGTTTCCAGTACGTACCGTGTTCTGAGGACGCTTCATCATCCAGATGCCCTGAGCGTCTTTGGCTGCAGAAACTGGAGAGAGAACCACGCACGGGCATCAATACATCCAATCAATAATAATATTAATAACGTTTATTTTGACGAAGCTCTTTGCAGGCATCAGTGCCACAAACATGAAACTGATCTAAAGCAAAAATGACTAATTTAATTTTTTAAGGTTGCAGGTGATGTTTGTTGGTTTCAGAGTTACTGAGACAAGAACCTCCTCTGCTCTTATCAAAGGATGCAGATTTCACACAGCTCAGCTTCTGATGTTGTCTCTCTGATGTTGGGGTGCACAGAATATGAACTCCTTATAACCCCAATGAAACTGAGAGCCTGTCTTCAAAACGTGGCTGGAACCGTCAGAAAGTAAGCGGACCAAGAACGGAGCAGCGAGGAACGCCTGATTTCATTGAAACGTAAAAACAGGAACTCAGAATCAGAATCTGAAACACTTCAGAGGACTGAAATATTTGGTGGAATCCGACCATAAAACCCGCCAGGAGAAGATCGACTCCTCGTGCACGATGCAGAGACCTCAGCAGCCTGAAAAACGCTCGATCAGAGAAACCGCTTCAGGCTTCTGAGGAGCCGAAAGACTGAACTGAGGATCAGCAGGGAAAGATCATGAGGTCTGTCGCAGACAGCGAGGAGAGAGGGGTGGATGAAGTGATGGTGCCTACAGAACCAGCCTGTGGGGGTGGGTCAAAGCTGTCATGTGCCCAAAAATGGGGTCAGCTGTCTGGCTGAATATACAGGACCAGGTTTATGGTGGTGCGTGGTGGCTGTAGCTCAGGAGGTAGAGCAGGTCACCTACTAATCGGAAGGTTGGCAGTTCGATTCCTGGCTGCTCCAGGCTACGTGCCAAAGTATCCTTGGACAAGATACTGAACCCCAAGTTGCTCTCCGACGCAAGCGTTGGAGTGTGAACGCATGTGAATGTTAAACATGGAAGTGCTTGAATGAATATGGTGTGAATGTAAATGTGTTGTATAAGCGCTTTGAGTGCTCTGAAGAGTAGAAAAGCGCTATATAAGAACTAGTCCATTTACCATTTCTTTCCAATGGCACGGACAAATTCCAGGAAGGATTCCAGGATTCATTGGGCTCAAACTAAAGGAATGTTTGAGACTTCACACGGCGCTCCGACTCTGCAGCATCATTACAGCATCTTCAGTTAATGCAACGCTGGACAGTATTAACACTGCATAAGCTCACAGAAACCATGGCAACAGCATCCCACCACTGCAGCTAAAGGCGGTCCAGTGAAGGGTCAGAGTGCATGTCTGTAACAATATAAACCCCATCCAAGTGTCTGCTTTCATCTCATAAACTTTCTATTTCTGAAGGGTTGTTGTGACAGTTTTTTCATGTCAACACAAAGCATCTGTCACTGGAAATAACGTTTTATTACACATGAGAGGTTCAAACATTCACTCAGCACGTGAAGGGTTGCTGGTTCCATTTCAGACACACAAATCGCCTTTGGTGTTGCATCAGGAGGAGCACCTGCTGTAAAACGTGTAGCTTCCGGCTGTCTCCTCCTGAGACAAAGGATCCGACGTGCTTCCTGAACCACATGAAGAGTTCAGGGCGCCTCATGGAACCACAGCATGAACGATCTGATGTCATCAAGACGCTTTCCCTTCCATACCTGACCTCTCCAACGTCCTCATTAACCCTCTGAGATTGTCTCAACAGTTTGAAGTGAACTCACACCTGTGTGCAGTTTGCCTGCCTCAGCTGGGTGTAAACTCACCGCTGTCTGCAGACATCTGAGAGAGCTGCACGGGGGCGTCCAGCAGCACCTGCCTCTGATCGCTGCGATGGTTGTTCCTGAAACACACAAACACACGCTTTCACTTAACAGCCGCCTCCCGACGGCCCACAGCAGACCTGCTGGCTGCATCCTCACAGTTTGAGCGTGTTGAACATCTGCAGGCAGATGTCTCTGATGTCGTCCTCGTTTTTCCCGTCAGCAGACACCTCCTGCAGGACGCCGCCGATCGCTTCGTAAACCTCCTCACCATCCTCAAAGTCTGCCCCGCCGCTACCCAGAACACCTGCAACACAGACACCCAGCTCAGTCCTCTGAAACATCAGCACATTCATGAGTTACCTGCACTCAGTAGCCCTGTGAGAAGGTAGCGACTCTTCTAAACTAGTCTGAAAGCATGTGGACGGTAAGGAGGCTTTGAGGAGGACGATGATGGAGAAACCTCTGAGTCACGTCAGAGTTCCTCAGGACCCCAAACAGGAGCGTCTCATCCGGACTGGGATCAATAAGTATCAATAAAGCCTCCAGCCTGACAGCGACTCTCAGGATTAACATTTGTTTCATCGCTAACGCTCTTTCAATGTTCCCGCTTCCTGCGGGTGACTCCAGCAGCGCTGACCCGGGTTCAGGTCCAGCTTCCCGGCCATGCCGTGCTACCCGGTGTCCGTGCTCGGGTGCTGTCACCCGGTTAGCTCGTTAGCTCGGCGGCTAAAGAGCCGCAACTGGCGGGCGAACAAGGGTGCGGAGGCCAGGTGTGGTCGTCGTGCTCCGGGCCGGTGGACAACGGCTCCGTCCCCGGCCTCTCACCTGTAATATAGTCGAAAAGCTCCGAGTCGATCTCAGGAAACTCGCTCTTCAGGATGTCCACGTACGTCGCCATGATTCCCGACCCTGGACACCGCGTCGATGCGCATGCGTCAATATGCGACAGCGCTGTGAATGCTGGGAGATGCAGTCTGGGAGGGATGACATCACAGGAGAAGCGTCCTTCCGTGTTTCCTTTAAAAAAAACAAAAAAAACCTTTTAAAAACAACTTTATTTGAACAAACAAGTATACAACAAACACATGAATGAGGTATACAAAACAATATGATCATTAAGCAACAAGGAAAACAACAACAAAAAAGAAATAAAGTAGTCAGGGGTGTTAAAGAAAAAACTTGCAGAATTGTACATATAGAAATTGTCTTGAAAGCCTTTTCATTGGAAGAGTCTGTTATTGATTTAATATACAGTTCCATATCTTTAAAAAAATTAGGAAAATATGGTGTTTTGTTAGCAAATTTACACTTATGAATATAAAATTTAGCAAAAAGAATAAGA
>VOQJ01048004.1:84933-101250 GCA_015052665.1 Apistogramma diplotaenia | reverse complement strand
GTGGGAGTAAGCCAGAGTACCCAGAGAGAACACACACAGACACTGAAGAACATGCAGACTCCACACGGGTCCTAGACTGGATTCAAACCCAGGACCTTCATGCTGTGAGGTGGCAGTAGCAACCACTGCACCGCCGTAACACCTTTGAAATGATCGCAAAGAAATAGGAAGTGAATAGAAAACAACAATTACCAGATGTGCTTTTTATAGGGCTTTTCTAGTGTTATTGATCACATGACATATGAACACAATACAAAGACACAAGCAGTGACTATCTCTTTTTAAATTAGGTAGTATGTAAGGGTGGTAGTGGTGTACATATCTGTGTCCAGGAGCAATAGATTGTAGAATATTTGGAGTTGTAAATAGAAAGCCATGAAGTTGGGTTATAAATTTGATTTTGACCATATTTCTACTCAAAGCTAAGCACCCCTGAAAGGCAAATAATTTGTTTAATGTCATTTTAAGTTTCCCATTAATTTTTCGTTCACACTATTTTGATTTTATGTTACAGTCATTATTTAAAACTCGTGTAATTATTCTCCAGCCCATAAGCACCAACTCAGTTAATAAATGTGCCATTGTGTGATTTACAGCATTTTGTGTGAAGGGACGATGGTCAAGTGGACTCTCCTCAGTTAATTTCAGTGTATTAGATTTTTTAGAAGGATTTTATTAATATTATAGAGTATTATTTCTCATATTCATAGGAAGAAACTGGATGGACGGATGGATAGATGGATGGTGGTTGTAAGACTGTACCCTAAATTTGCATTCTTTCTAATGGACAGTAGGGGTCTGAATTCTTCTGATTGTAAAGGGGTCTGTGTGAACTTGATTTATGACTTCAGTGAACATTGTCCCATAGAGTTTATGATCTCACTCGCTAGTTTCAAGTTGTATTTATTACACTGTCATTTTCATTTTGCAAATTAAAGTCTAACAGATGATAAAACAGGGATGCCTTAGGGATATTATGTGACTGACAAATTTAAATGTTGTAAAATTCCAGCTAATAAGCATAATGAATTAAAATCTAATAAATTGAAAACATCAAGGCTTTTTTTTTTCTTGAAATGAAAGACCTACAGGCCCTAATTGGTTTTCTCAGACTCCCTGGTTTGGGTGCTGGAAGGCAGTGGATTTCCCTCACAATGACTCGTAATTACAGTAAAACTGATCTGGGAGCTCTCCAATTCCCACCTCCAGCAGAACCTCAACGGCATTCAGTGGAAGTCTGTGGATACTAAGGTCAAGTGGACCCGTTCTTCACCTCCATTACTCTGATGGCTGCATGGAGCTATGACCTGAAGATGTTTGGTGCCTGTTGTACCTTTAACCAACAAGCTAAATGTTGAACACCATCAAGCTGAGCAATCAAGCTGAAAGCTTGCTGTCCAGTGGGATTTCATCCAAGGAAGCAGTCTGAGGACACCTTGCCCATTAACAAGGCAGAGTTAAAAAAAAAAAAAAAAGGTTCTCCAGCATCAGGGGATCACACTGCTCAGCCTGGGAAAACAACTCTCAGGGTACTGAAGAGGAGCAGCAGCTTTTTATCCAATCACACCAGCAGTTTGAGTGAGGTGTCCTCTGGTGGGTATGGGTCACTTGTTATGAGCCATTCAGTTTCTGCACAATCAAGATGAGAACATGGGTTTAATCTATTGTAATGAGTCATAATTTTTATGGGCACACTTTGTATCTACCAAGTGGTAGAAAATGTACAGAGTGAAGGGTGCTATTTGTATCAAGAACCATTAAAAAACATAATTTGTGGATGGCATAGACCAAAAACCTAGGTATTACTGTACAAATAAAAGCAGCACAGTAGCACTGGCACAGAGTCAGATAATGAACTTTCATGTGTGAGGTGTTTACCCTCCATGATTCCTTGGATGCCAAGAGATTGTCTCTCAAAATAGCATGAGAGGGTAGCTGTGGAACTCTTCAGCAGAGGCTCTACACAGTCTGTGCCTGTGTGACTAAAACTGTTTAATCAATGAGGTGTTTCATGTTATACTGCATCTGGAAGATTTGTGATGTGCAGGTGGGAATGCTACTGTGGATTAAAAGCCATATTTGACAGGAATTAAAGCAGCTTATGCTTCTCTACACAAACTAAATGACTGAGCTCAACTGCATTATTGAACATAATTAATCACCATGTAGATGCTGGAGAAACCTTATTATGCAATACAAGCTACTTCTCATGAAAATGGTCCTTGAGGTGTCCTTTATTGATTCTTAGGTAGGCAGGAATCATTTGTCCATAAACAGCAGGCTTAATCATAATAACTCAATCTGTCAGGTTCAATCAGTAGTCTGGCCATGACTGCGAAGAGATGTTTAATCTAATTAAAATCCATTTGTGTTGTCTGACAGATCCATTAGCCAACAGATTTAAAGAATCTGGTATTATTGTTAAAGCACAAAGAATAACAGCTTTTTCAGGGAGAATTGGTGCTAAATGGCTCAACATGGAGCACTTGGCCAAACCCCAAATCTCACAGTAAGGACCCCAATGAATAAAACATGTGGATTATATCACTGCAATGTAGCGATTTTTTCAATTCAATTCTATTCTATTTATACAGCGCCAAATCACAACAGTCGCCTCAAGGGCTTTTCTTTGTAAGGTAAAGACCCTACAATTATTACAGAGAAAACCCAACAGTCAAAACGACCCCCTATGAGCAAGCACTTGGCGACAGTGGGAAGGAAAAACTCCCTTTTAACAGGAAGAAACCAGGCTCAGGGAGGGGCAGTGATCTGCTGTGACTGATTGGGGCTGAGGAGAGAGAGACATGCTGTGAAAGAGAGACAGAGATTATTAATAAGTAATGAATAAATGCACAACAGGGTATAAACAGAGTTAAAAGAGGTGAATGAAAAGAAACACATTTGCTTGTTATGCAAATAAAGATGCCAGACCATGGTCTTTCTCTTTTTTTTTTGCCATGAAAGAGCCTTTCTTGTCAACTTAAATGATTCATAAGACTAGTAGTGTTATACAGATATCTGACAATGTATCAAGACCAGGCGCTGCGCTGTCTTAGATCCATTATTCTCCTTTTGTAACAGTTAAAAATGTTGCCACATACAGTATTACACACCTCATCTTTACTAAAATGAACCAAGTTGTTTCTGTCCTTGTTGAAATACTGTACATTTACATTTAAACCAAGATTTATGAAAAAAACAAACACCTGGTCAGTTAAATAATTAATTAAGGCCACTCATGATGTTTTATGTGGCCAGTCCTCTTTTTATTCTACAGTATCATTTTGAAATTGTATGCACATTTGAAATAGAATAGCTTAATCTACAGAAAATGCTTATTCATAGTTGATTAAATGCTGTATTTCTCAAGTTCCTCTTGCACATTTTAGCAATAACACTGACATAGAACTGCAGAACAAAATGCCACATTTAGACAATATGCATAAAGCACATTGAGATAGAGCACATTTTGTCAGATCTGATTCTTGGCCATTAAAACACAAAGCTTAACTTACCAGGCAGCAGACACTTGCCTAGTACAGAGCAAAATACTGCTTCATGTGTTGCCAATACATATATAGAAAAATCCTACCACTGGCTGCAGAAAGCTGGACTTACAGAGAGCACAGAGGCAGTAATCATGGCAGCACAGGAACAAGCTCTGAGCACAAGATCGATTGAGGCTGGGGTCTACCACACTAGGTGAGACTCTGGATGCAGGCTATGTAGAGATGTCCCTGAAACAATCCAGCACATAACAGCAGGGTGCAAAATGCTAGCAGGCAGGGCATACATGGAACGCCATAACCAAGAGGCTGCCATAGTATACAGGAACATCTCTGCCGAGTATCCTGGAAATTTCATGACATTGCAGGCTTTTGCAATAAACAGTTAATGAAATGATTGGAATCCCAGGGTTCTAGCCAGTGGTTGATCGCTCAGCGCTGCGCTACGCTGAAGGCATCTTCTGTTAAATGTAGCCATTTTATCTACAGTTGAAAGTATCAACAAACCACGTTTACAGTTTAAGGCATTTCATAAAACGGTATAGCATGCATTGTGTATGAGCACACGAGACCATTTGAACTACTGAGTGCCATTTTGATTTTCAACATAAATGGACTAGCATGCCAATTTCAGGAATTCTTTGGATTAACCCTCTATAGGTTAATAATTTTAATTTCTATCAAACAATCTGTCATCCTTATGTGCCTAACACATCACCCAATCTATATCGCTATAAATATCCAGCAAGCTTTTTTCCCTTATTGAGAGCTGATGTGTTTTCAAAGTGTTCCTTTAATTGATTTTTTGAGACGTGTATATGCACGTATATTGGACCAGGAAAAAAAAATTATATTATACTCTTGTACTCAGATGCACAAGAGTAGAGATAAAATATTATTATTTATAGTGTATAAATACAATTTTCCATGTTCGAGTGTTATACTGATCATATTTTACATTTAATAGTCCTAAGCACTGAATAAGATCCTTATTTCATGAACCCGTTCAGTATTATGTAATGAAAGGTGAACTCATCTTTGATTCCATTGCTCTTGTATTCGTTTCATAGCAATTCTGAATTATGCAGCACAAGACATAAGATGTGTCAAAAACATGTAATCCATAATTAAACACTTTTCAATGATTAATGTAATGCAAATTAGAATGACATGAAAGCAAGAGTTTTCCAAAGGAAATATAGATTTACATGGAATGGAAATGTGAAATTTATGCACATCTCTTTTTTTTAACTACATACTGCAAAAAGGATAGAAGTATTAAATCATATGAACAAAGTCGTGAGCTATATTAACAAGAAAGATACATTTCTAACTACTACATGATATCTACAGTATGAAATCTCTGTTGAGACAAAATTAAAGATGCCTGTGATTCAACAGCTAGGGGAAGGAGAGGCTGGATGAGCTCCTGGATAAACCAGTTGCATTTGATTTCTGATGTGTCATAATAAAAGACTCAGGGAAACTGAAATATGTTTCCCTTTAGGCCATGAGCTGCAATAAACTAGAGGCTCGGTATAATATTTTGTAATCAACAGTTTCTTGCTGGGGTTTACACACATTTAAGTATTAAGTTTTTTGTTTGTTTGTTTGCTGTCTTTTTAACAGTTAGACAAGCTTATTTTAAAATAGAGAGTCTTTAAGTAGTTTCCTTATGACTCAAAGCTCCTACCTGGTAAAATAGCCTCAACATTTAAAACACGATCTAATAAAGTTCTCACAGCACACTGGACTCTGTTGAAGGAAAGAAAAGTGAGCTTCCAGGACCTTAAGGATAAATTTGGACTACAGAATCTGGATTGCATATACTGTAAGGATACACCTTATCAGAAAATTATCTCTAAACTATACCAATCACTACAAAATTTACAGAGAAATAACACACTGCACATAAAAGCAAGCTGGGAAATAGAGGGCAATCTAACATTATCAACAGAGGAATGGGAGGGAATCTGTGCACAACAGTGGAATACAACAAGCGCCCCCTGCTGGAAGGAAATTCAGCTGGAAGAATGTGATTCACTACTTTTGCACACCAGCCCAAAAGAATACATATTCGTGAGGTACTATAGCTGAATAACTTGGAAAGACTTGAACTAACAAAAAAAAAAAAAAGAAAAGATAAATATCTTAGAGTGCTTGGCTGAATTATGTCCAAACTGTCTGACCTGATTTTGTGTAATTATCTAATTTTCACTTTTTTTTAGATTTCTCTCTTCTCCTACTCATGTTACAGTTTGTTTATTGAAGTTTATTTCCAATACATGAAAACTAAAAATCAATCAAATATAAATTACAAAAAAATTTAGACAAGCACATTTAAACAAGTTCAGACAAGCATTTTTGAACATAAAAACTTGAACTTTTGAATAGAAATTGTTCTTGGCTTTGGAAAATCCAATAATTGACCTTCTTTTAAAGAATTGCATGAGGAGCTATATGACACTCAAATGTTAGAGCAATTATGAAGCTAGTGTCTGTAGCTGTTTTGCTTTGCTTAGCAAAGTTTAGGCCAGTCATAAGTTTTCTGATCCAGCATAAGAAACCTATCTGTATAACAATAACAGTATTATTGTTTAAAATTAATGATCAATCCACTTTATCTAGAATCTATTGTCTTAGCTATAGCTCGTTAATACATCATTCATCCATAACACCACTGTTACAATACACATAATGTACACAATTGTATTCATTTACATGTATGCATTCTTTCTAACTCAAAATAACTATTATGCATGAAATAGTTTTTAACCCATGTAAAAACCAAGTTTCTGTTTTTATCCATTTGTCAAACATGCAATTACAATTAATTTGAGCCAATTATTTACCTTTACTTCATCAAATGAATTTTAATTTTAAATGTAGTGGCTGTTTTGCCTAGCTGGTAATAGAATTAAATGGTACTTGAAGGAGCAAACATTGTAGGATTAGCCTTAGGCTACATAGCACCCAACATGTGCTTGTATAGTAACAGTACAGTTTTAGCACAAATATATACATATAAAAACAACTATATCTGCTGCATTACATTGTCATGAGCTTAAATATTGCTCAAAGTAACTGTAAAATATGTTCAAATAATATTTGAGACGTGTTTTTGCAGCTAATTAGCTCCCACGATTAGCATGTTAATAGGTTAGCTAATCACAAGCATTTTACATTCGCTGCATTAAAATGATCTTTCCTGATAAATGAGTTAGTCATTAGCAATGAAGCTATCAAAACACGACGTAAAGTAAAAAAAGAGGATCAACACTAATTGCTTTTCGAAATAAAATAATAATAAAAATAGGTGATGCAATCTTTAAAGTGCTTTCCCTGGTGCTAAAACAAAATGTAACTCCAATGTCAAGTACCCAAAGGTAAACAGGTAGAACTGGCATAAATATTCAGAAAAAACTCACCAATTTGTTCTGTCATCAAAAATGCAGATCTTGCAGCCTTTATCAGAGCACGAGATAAAATGGGGGTGTTGACATGTATATACAGCAGTTTGGAAGATGACTGGCTTTAAGCGCCACATAGTAATGTACTTCTTAATCTCATCTTTATGACAATGTAACAATAAACAAAATTGAATGGGTCTGACTGTTGTTACAAGTTCTACAGTAAACAGTCTCTCCCTGTACTATATATTGTATTTTGTTCAGAGGAACGTTTTAAAGTGAAATCATCACTCAGTCCAGCAGGTGTCATCGTGTTGAGTGTTGAGATCCAACACATCTCTGAGACAACAGCTTTGATAGATTGCCCCCTCTGGCTGGAAGAGTTGGATTGTTCGGGTCTAGTGGCAGAGTGGCAGGAGAGTGATAGTGTTTGGCTGTGGCATATTCCATGTTTCCTGTTTAATTCTGAAATTCATTGTTTGAGTGCTCTTTTTCTTTGCCCCACATGAGCTTGATCACAGGGGAATGTAAGGAGTTTGTTTTTTCTGGGGTAGGTTGATGACCAGCCCAATTCATCCAGCTTACAATAACTTCATTTAAAATGCACTCTGAAATAAAGAAAAAGCTGCTACTGTATAGCCCCATGTGATAAAAACAACTCTTTGTTGTTGTTGTTTGCTTTGCTTTTGTTTTGTCAGAGCCAATCAATACTTGATTTATAAAGAACCACAACTTGAAACACTTGAGCCACAGCCCGAGGCAGGATGTAAACCTCGGAGCTCAGCATACATCGCCCATCTTTCACATGTCCCTGCAGTAACCAGGTGACTAATAGGGCAGGCTGACGGAGGCTACATGAGCAGAAAGATGAGGTAAACAGCTTCACTATTTCACTTGATAGGAAAGATCATGAAATACCCAGCGAGACTCTGTAGGGCCTTAATGGGTAGCTTTTTGGTGATAAACTTAATGTTTGTTTACAACTTGCTACAGGCTAATCAAATGCGCCATTGAGTTTTGTATTTTAACCTTCTGGTTGTTTGTGTCAGCATTCATTCCCGACATCCCCATAGTTTGTCACAACGAAACCTAGATTAAGAGCCAAAAAAAAAAAGGGGGAGATCAATGTGAAAGATTAGAATAATGCATTTTGAACTTAAAAATACAGTTCAAGGGGAAACTTGTGCAAAATTTGCTGCCTCGTGGCTCTGGAATCAAACAGCCAAAATGACACGCACAAAGACAGCAGGCAGACAAAGGATTGCGACATATTTCAGTCCCTGAATCTGGACAAGACTTTAATCATCATCATGTGTAATTACAACTCATCTTTTATCAGATTGTTCTGGTTCAGTTTTTATCAAAAGTGAAAAGATAATACAGACACTTATCTGAACCTATAAGATAAGGGAATCCTGACTGAATTAATTTTATTATCCCTTCATATTTCTCTAAAATCAAATCCCCGATGCGCTCCATCTCAATTACACTTCTACTCTTGTAATCATTATTGCATGCTTCGCTTCCCAATGAGGTCTAATGTCATTAACCTGGAGACTTAGGTACTAAAGTTCCAGCACACCCCAGAAAGCACAGTGTATGTGAGTGTTGTGTGTGTGTCCTATTATCTCCAGAGAGATTTGATTTATACCGTGCCTCAGTCTGTTGTTCGGTATCTTTCGCTCCCTTCTACCCCCTGTCCCCCAGAGCAGGAGCGACCCAGCCCTTCCCATCAAAACACATTATATCCATGCCAGTGCTCACACAGCCACATATAACCCTTTTTAATTAGAGCTAGACAACTTGCAGGAGTCAAGCATCATAAAGCATTTTGCAGATTTCAGATTTTTTTATTTTATTTTATTTTTGTTAATGTAACACGCTAGAGTAGTTCTTATGTGTATAGAGCACACGTGAGTGGTCACTGTGATGTAGTTTATTTATGAGAGTGTGGAAGCAGAAAATATAAAACTAGCATGTTGTCAAAGTTGTCAAAGTGCCTCACTGGGTGTGAAGATAGACTGATCTGTTTTTGTTTCTCAGACAAATGGAGCTCAAGGCTTCAGGCGAATCATTACACAGCTGGAAAAAAAAGTTCATCTCAGCTTTAGAGAGGAAAAAAAAAAGACAATTTAACATTTGTACACTAACAATGCTGGCCAAATGGCACAGCCTGGAGCCATGAGTATAAATGTCAGGATTTGGGAGATAAAGGGGCATAACCAGGCAATATCATCCACAGGTGTCATCAAACTACTAGATGTCAAATAGAATTTATGTAAAAGCAGAAGAAATAAAAGAGGGCTTCAGGGCACTGAGACAGACAGACATATAGATAGGCCCCATCAGTGCTGTGGTCCAGTGATGAGAAGAAATCACCTCAGTGGCTCCAGGCTGTTACTCAAATCAATACCTTTTAAAAGGTTTAGACAAGGCATATGAAGGCACTCAATATCTTTCAGCTGCTGGATTTTGTGTTGCTACAGTGTTGCTGATTCACTAGTTATTGGTACAATGTAGTCATATGAAAATCCATGTTGTGCAGATTTGATAAAGCAGAACCAGAACTCTCCTACAAAGATATACCAGCATTTCTAATCCAAAATAATGGATAGAAGCAGCCCCCAGCAAAGCAGCTGCGAGGCAACAGATAAGAATACTTATCTGAATGGGGCAAATATGCTATTAAAAAGATCACATTGGCAAAGCTTTGCCTGAGAGTAACTTCTTGAAGGAAGTTGTTGGCAGTGGCATAGAGAGATCAGAGCAAAAATATGAGAATCAATAAATTTGTTTCTTCCGTCAAGAAGACAAGGTTGGTGGCAGATGTGGTGTAAATGCAGTTTAATTCCCTGTGGGGTTCACAGCACCATCACTCTTTTCCGATCATCAGTGAAACTCTTCACCCATCAGTCTCCTTTTTGTTTAGCTGGCAGAGAGAGCCACATCCTATGCTTTTTGAACCCGCCCGTAGGTTTGTTAGTCCTGCAGCAGTAGGCCATCTTCTCCATTAGCTCATTCATTTCACTTTCCTGTCAAGTTAAGCTGATGCCCTTTATCTTATATCTTACACCATAACAGATGATGGAATCCAGAGGTAATTACAGAAGGAAAACAAAAATCACTGAAAGGAAACACAACACTAGAGATGAGAGAGATGCACATCTGTTTCCAGAGGAACCTTAGTCTTAACATGTGTGTATGAGACAATGACAATTATATACATTTTGCACGATGTTAATGCTGACATAGAATTGCAGGAATCTTTCAAGTTGACATTTATTCAGTGTTTGTTTACATATTCACTTGGCAGGTGAAAGTTGCTGGTTCAATTCCAGCTGGAGACACAAATTCCCTTTGGGGTTGCATCAGGAAGGGCATCCAGCAATAAAGCAACTCTGCCAAAGCACACATGTGCAGCTACCCCTGTGGTGCTCCCTTGTGACAAAGAAGCAGCCAAAAGTATCTTCTTCTGAACAGTTACTGGCCTGCGAAGATTAAGAACGAGATAAAATTAGATGACATAATTTGGGAAATTTTTCTTTCTTAAAATTAAATAGGTCATAGTGATACATTTGTAAATCTTTAATTAATTAATGAAGCTTAGGCTAAGTTCAATAAGGAACCACATATTTTTACCAGGTTTTTGGCTGCTTCTCTATTTTACATCACTTCCACTTTCCCACGCTGTCAAATTCAGTGCTGACTTCATCACTTCTAGTCCACTTCTAGTCTTTCCGCCCACCTTTCTTGAGCCAATCAGCCTCCACTCGGTGTGCTTTAAATATCACTGCTCATCTGTCATCCTCCCTGTCAGAGCATGTTCAGGTGGTTTAACAGATTTAAGTCTTACCATGATGCAAATGGACACCCGTACAGTAGGCGAAAATGCACAACAGATGAAATAGATACATTATTATTAAAAGATCTTTACAAAACTTTTGTCAGTGTCACTTTACTTAAATAAATCTATTTTTAAAAAAATTCAAGGTGAAAAAACTGTTATAGAGGCCTCATTACATTTCTCAGCATGATAGTAGTAAATATTTTTCATCTGCAGAAGATTCATCTGCTTCATTTGGTATCATAAGATCTGAGTTTCAAATGAGGAACTGGCTCTGTTTAATGTGTGAAGCAGACAAATGTTCTAACACCTAGAGGGAAGGCCACTGCCATCTATTAGCAACAGTCTGAGCCTAAAAGATTGATTTACATTTCTGTGTGAGTCATGAAAACATTTATGAGGCAGCAGACACTTGTTTATTTGAGAAATGAAGAAAAACTTCTCAGACTGCCTCTCACAAAGAAGCTGAAAATACCATGTGCGAACAAGCACGGTGAAGTGTATGTTCCACGGCGTAACGTGGTTTTGTACACAACTCCTGACAAAATCTAATAACTCCTCACAAACTGCTTTGCGCACATATCTATTGTCAGACATCAAGGTTAAATTCCAACTAAATGAAAAAGCTATTCTTTCCAAGCACCATAATCTTAAATTGTATAATCTGTCATAATGTGCTTTAATGTAACATTCAGACCCTGATTAATAATGGCCTCTCGTGGCTTTTTGGTGTAAAAAGACAAAAAAGGAGTTCTCTTGAGAGCCTGCATCAGCCTTTTTATAGTGCCTCTTTTCTACTTCTCAAAGGGCTAAAGGCTGTGTGCCTGTGTGTGTTCTTGCTGTCCGTACAGCACAAAATGATAAACAACATTGCAGAAGGTCATGTTAGGAACTATGGGAGCACGACGGGAATGGAAGGAGGTAGAGAGAGATTGAGTGTGCCATGGAAAAGCCATCAAGTGTCACCTCACCCCCCCCCCACCCCCTCCACCCCCCACCCCCATTTTCAGCTCAGTGCACTCTTTAGCAGAATTATTGATGGTGCTTGTGAGGTACAGAGGACTGGAATGAAGATGCCTCAATCCCTGGGCTGCAAAACAAGAGTTATGGCAAAGGGCGGGGCGGTGGAAAGAACAACACATGCAGTATTTATTGCTGTGTTCAATATGAGGAAAGACAGGATGAAAAATGGGGCAACATACATCTCACCCTATACTGCAGTGACTGTATTAGCAGCGGTGGATGAAGTAAAGGCGGCAATTACATACCATAAATGCATCGAATTCTGGGGGAAATTCAGTCAATGTGTCATGAAATCCCCCTGAGCAAAAGCAGAGTCATATCAGTGATGCACATATTGAAAATGAAAGTGTGATGTTGCTTTATGTGTCCTTTGATATTATTGCAGATAATATTTGATTTGTTTGTTATTACTTAAAGCTCAGTATTTAATGCGGTAGCTTGTGGAGGTTGTGCTTATGCTAGAATGCAGAAGCACGAGTCATATGCTCATATATTTTTGCTTGAAATTTCTTAATTTGTTTGGTTGCCAGAGCTGTCTGAATGACTGACACTTGAAGTGGACGTGAGACGCCTTTAAAACACCTGTAACCGTAAGCAGTTTTGTCAGTTAGCTCAGATTTTGTGATCTTAAGAGAAGTTCAAGCTTTCACTTGAATTTGTGGAAGTGAAACTTTGAAAAAAAAAAGTGTGAGAAATATCGGAGCTTCACGCAGCCAAAACCAACCCACCCAACTAACCCAAACTGACTCACTGGAAAGCTGGTCTGCAGTTCCAATTTTCCTGCATTACACGGAAACTCGCACTACCTTGTCATGCATGGTCATATTACATTATGTGCGCGAGTCTTCTGGGCAGTGTAGGTGTTTAACAATGGATGACCATAGGTTGTTTCAGGTGTGGAAAGTGGTTGTATGATTCGACAGGGGGAGGGGCTGTCCTGTTTCCTTGGTTTCATCAGACTTACAGTACCTTACATGTCTCTTCCTGACTTTTAGAGCTAACAGATGTTTCAGCTCCCTGTTCCCAGAATGTACAGTACATCATCATAATACAGCTGTTTTTTTTTTCTTTAACACTACACTGCAGGAGCATCTTTGATGTTACACTTTTATATATCGCATAGAAGAAATACTGAGGTTAAATGTGCTGTGTGCCCTTTTTTACATCCATGCCTTTGTTTTCTTGGCAAAATTACTATTCCACACCATAACCCTTTTTCAATCATCAACACAAAGAGGTGGCTCTCGTGTGGATGGTTAATGAGACACACACTGCTCCATGACTCATTAATAAAACTTCTAAACACCAGCCCCCTTGATCTTTATTCATAGCATGGGCAACAGGAAAGCATGACTCAATCTAGACAGACAACAGTATGGCTTGTGTCCCTTATGATAAATGCCACAGTCATGGGAACATTGCTATGACTCATGTTTAAAGAAATGAGATTATCACCAGAAGGTGACTTTTCATAGTCTTACAAGGAAAGAAACAAAACAAACAAAGAGAAAAACAACAACCCAAAGCTGTCTGATTAAAGGAAAGCAGTTATTTTAATCCCTTTCACCTCATTGGGGAGATCACTGGATATGTGACAGCTTGTAACAGTTCAGCTAGTGAAGTAGTGAGTTACCTATCCACCTTGTGAGCATGATTCACATCTATAGCAGTTTATCACCTTTAATCTTTATTGTCTGTAATTTAAAACTAATGACTTTTCCTGAATACATGTATTGCGTTTAGTTTTAAATGCAGTTATTGTGCCCTCTAGAGGTGCATTACCAACATCACAAATCAAAACAAAAGTCAACAGTTTGAACAAATGGGAGGGGGGTACAATGTTCTTCCACGTATCGATCAACATTAATTTTAAAAACACCACAAAGCTCAAACAAGGCTGCTGGTGCAAACAGAAAATAAACATAACTGCCTTCATAATTTATTTCTTGAGAAATAAAATAAAAACTAAATAATATAAAGTAAAACAAATACAATAAAAGGATAACCCTAGTCATTTGACCACTTACAAGTTTCTATAAATAAATGTGTTGAAGTATATCACTTCTGCCATTTTCTTTGTTAAAACGTGACAGATGCCTCTGACACAGACGGCTGTGTCACTGTAAATGTTGAAAGCTGACACCACAGATAAGAAGATTTCCTTTCATGCCATAAAATGACAGCTGGTTGTGAAATGTTGTGCCATAAAACATTTTCTGATAAGCAGCGAGTGAAGGCTGGTGAATTTGGCTGCAAGTCAGGACTGGGACCAGACCTTTTTCTGGTTACAAAGATCATATTTACTGTGTTTTGGGATTTCAATTTGCCTGATGTTTCTCAGGCATTAGAGCTTGAGGGATGTTCTCTGCTTAAAGGCAGTAATAAAGTATTGTTAAAGTTGGTGAATTTAACTTGCAGTATATCAGCACAAACACCTCACAACACCCATCACCTTTTTTTTGTTGCAGCCACAGGACCTGGCCACTGCAGTCACTGAGTCATAAACGAGTCCCTCCAAACCTCAATGAAGTGAAACAATGCCGCAAAGGAAATGGGGCCAAAACTCCTCCACAATCTCATGAGAGACTGATAGTCATACAATATACAATTACTTCAAGTTATTAATACAAGCCACTGAATCACGAGTTGTACTTATTTTTTCTCACAGGACTGCGCAGTGTATTGAAAATTTCCTTTATTCCTCAATTCTTGATTACTACTTACTAACACACTTGTTTGTTTTGTTTTTTAAATATAAATGTAATACACAGGCTGCTGTATTATTTACAACTTTTATTGCCTTTTGTGATATAATGGCTGAAATACAGCTCTATGGGTTGGAATAGAAAACCACATGACCAGTTACATTATATCATATTGTGTGCCTTTACATGCACATGACTGACATCCCATTCTAATCCATATGATGTTGGCCCACCCTTTGCAGCTATAACAGCTTCAACTCTTCTGGGAAGGCTTTCCACAGGGTTTAGGAGGGTTTATGGGAATTTTTGATTGTTGTTCCAGAAGTACATTGGTAAGGTCTGACACTGATGTTGGATGAGAAGGCCCCACAGTGTTGAGGTCAGGACTCTGTGCAGGCCAGTCAAGTTCTTCCACAACAAACTCCCTCATCCATGTCTTTATGGACCTGCACTGGTGTGCAGTGATGTTGGAACAGGAAGGGGCCATCCCGAAGCTGTTCCCCCAAAATTAGGAGCATGAAATTGTCCAAAATGTGGTATGCTGAAGCATTAAGAGTTCCTGTCACTGGAAGTTGGGGTCCAATGCAGTCAAACAACTCTGTTCTCCTGGCAGCCACCAAGCCCAGACTGATCCATGGGATTGCCAGATGGAGAAGCGTGATTCATCACTACAGAGAACACATCTCCACTGTTCTAGAGTCCAGTGGCGGTGTGCATTACATTGCTGTATCTGACACTTTGCATTGTGCTTGGTGATGTAAGGCTTGGATGCAACTGCTCAGTCATGGAAACCCATTCCATGAAGCTCTCTAGGCACTGTTGTTGAGCTGATTTGAAGGCCACATGAAATCTGGAGGTCTGTAGAGACAGACTGCAGAAAGGTGGCGACCTCTGCGCACTATGCACCTCAGCTTAGCTCACATTTATATACTGTTACTGCTGTTCCCAATCACTTCCAATTTGTTATGGTACCACTAGCAGTTGACTGTGCAGTATTTACAGTAGTAGTGAGGTAATTTCACGACTGGACTTGTTGCACGGCTGGCATCCTATCATTGTACCACCCTGGAATTCAGTGAGTTCCCAGGAGTGATCCTTTACCCACAAATGTTCTACTGTTTGGTTTTATGCAGCTTTGCCTATGGAAGTGATTGGAACATCTGAATTCAATGATGCGGATGGGTGAGTGAATATTTTTGGCAACATAGTTCATGTAAGTTAAGGGGTTTCTGAGGTTGTTCATGATATTAAAAGTTGTAGAATGATGAAATCATAAAATCATCACACAGAATGTAAAAAATACAGGAAAGACATGAAAGAGAGACAGAAAGATCCAAATCAGAAGCTATAGGTAAATGTAAATACATAACCCGCTTACATAAATACATAAAAAAGTAGTTTAGTAGAATAAAAACGGCAACATATATTTGCAATTCCTGCTGGACTAAAAGCATGTAAAGTGGAAACATTCAAAGGACACCAATAAAGAGACCTAATTTTTTTTTTAGACAGATTTTTTTTTTTTACATAAAAAGAGGATTTGGCTATTTCACGCAACAAAAACCATGAATCTAAGCTTAACATCTCAGGAGCAGAGTCACATTACATTATGCTCGTATACCTTAGATGTTTAATAATGGATGTTCATATTATTCCCCCCCCCCCCCCCCCCCCCCCCTTAAAAACCAACAAAAAAAAAAAAAACACAAAAAACATAAAAAACAAAAAAAAAAAAAAAAAAAAAAAAAAAAAAAAAAAAAAAGGACAAAAAAGAAAAAAAAAACAACAAAAAGGAAAAAAAACACCTAAAAAGAAAAAAAAAAAACCTA